>MCFE01000249.1:0-114615 GCA_002104905.1 Basidiobolus meristosporus CBS 931.73 | reverse complement strand
CACTGAAGAACTATCATCACTTCTTATTAACTTACCTACAAATTCCCCTCAGCTACACACTCTTGTATCAAAGCTACAACAGTAGTGCTGGCTTCTTTGTTTCAACTGAAATAAAGATTTCACCTGTTGGTGACTGTCTCCCCCCCCCTAAGTGCCTCTTAGAACCTTCCGGCACCTACTTAGAACATTCTTAGGTTATTCTGATGTCATTAAGATTTCTATTGATATCCAGAACCTTCTGGAACACCATGATTAGTAATCACTTAGCCAGTAAGAAAAGTATATAAGGGAGGCTCTCCCTCAACAATAAATCATCATCCCTTTTATCAATATACCAACTTGTTGATTAGTGTGATCACTGCTACCTGCTGCTACCTGAACTTCCAACCCCAGACCACAGGACACTCCCAGGAAACCGCGCTGACAGCCAACTGACCTTGGAGGCACTACTTATGAGGAATACTCAGAGTAGCTATCTTTTATTATATTTGATTCTTTCCCAAGTTTGTTCTTGTACAGGCAAAGATACTTTTCTGTCTTTGTAACTATTGACCACAGCTGCATTCTTATCAAGTCCCTGCTGGTGGAGTTTACAGTTGTTTTGACTTTGGAAGCTTTAGTACATTGTCATCTCAAAGGACGCTGAACCCAGCACATACTTTTGTTAAGACGCCAACTAAGTTGGGGATTGTAGCTCAATAGTTTTCCCTTGACAAGCTTGTGGCTTTATTCCCCTTCACATTAGATTAGAGACAGAACCCAAGTATTCCTAGCAAGCTTTTGCCAGAGGTTATTGCACCCAGTGAACACCCCACACACAAAACACTTGAGATGTGTTGGACGTATCTCTCCCTTGGACCTATACACCACCACAACGGAGGTTTTTGTTTTTTTGGAGATTGGAGGTTTGCTGCTACCAATGTTATGAATCGAGGGCAAGCAGAGGAGAACCAGAGGATGTCCAATATAAATCAGAGAGGTTATCTGAGTAGTTGATGAACCGGTAAAAGGTTGATGCTTTATTGATAGTGTTCAAAGGAGTTTATATAGAGATAGCCTTGGAGGGAGAGCTTCCGATAACATAGGGCAAGCTTCCAAAAGGAGGGTTCAAGATGTATTAAATAACGTGTGTATCACTGAGTGCAATTGATCATCTGTGTGCAATTCCAGGTGTTCAATCAGTAGTGTTCAAGTGATTGGTAGTGACTAGTTAGGATTTAAATCCTAACACCCCCTAACCAAGAACACTTAGCCTTGTGGTTTTCCCTAACCCTTCCATACTCATGGTTGTGGGTTCAATTCCTGGATCCAGCAAAATATGATTAATAAATTGATGTGTGCTCATTGGGAGATGGCTTGATCAACCATTGGGCATAGTAAAGGCTCTGATTGGCTGAAAACCTTGAAATGCTAATTGGCCAGATTTGCCTAGTAAATTTGGCCAGTGATTGCCCAGAAATTCATCTCAGTTCCCCCAGTCTACTGGCCATTACGGCAACCATTCAGCCACCACAAACCAGTATAATTTAGCTCAGATATATTCAGATTCTCACTTCTCAGGCCTGGCATTCCAGGAAACCTCTCTCAGACCTAGCTAACTAGGAAATATGGTACCACTCAGCTTCTCAACTCTCAGACCTGGCTTACCAGGATGATATCTCTCAGACCTAGCTTTCTAGGAATAACTTCAGATTAACTTGGGTTCTTTGGATACTTGTCATAAGTAAATAAAGATTTCACCACTTGGTGACTTTCCTCCCCTAACCCTATCCTCCTTCAATGTACAGCAAGACTTGCAGACCATCCACCAGTATCTGCAGAAGAATAATCTCCAGCTTTCCATTGCAAAGACAGTACCTTTGGGGTGTCCTATCAACTTAGAGAACTCCACTCTACCTGCTCAGGCTTCTGCTACATGTCTTGGCATTTCTTTCCTTCCTACTGGACTAGACTCTGGAGCACACCTGAAGAAGAGAATTATCCTGACAAGACAGGCACTGCACAAGCTACTGGTTGTTACTCCTCCCATAACTTTGGCTCCCAGCTGCCTCCTTCTACTCAAGTAGTTTGTCTTCCCTGTCCTGGAATTTGGCTTACCACTTCACTTTCTTACTTCTAGAGACTGCACTAAGCTTGACAAGTTTGCAGTATGGTGCATTACCTCCTTGGTGCCTCATTTGCCTGAATGCCCCTACAGACATGCTATTCTTGGTGCTTTTGGGTTTATGCCCTATAAGATCAGACTTCTCTATCTTAGAACCAGATTATATCTCAGACTTCACCACTGCAGCAACCTACTAATCAAGGCCTGGAAGAGAACACACCACACTACACCTGGCTCCTGCTGAAGTACTATACATGGAGATCCTGAAGTCAAGAAGTTTGCTCATAATATTCTGCAGTCAGAAAAACCCTGTTATGAATAGACACAAGGCAGGAGGAAAAGCTAGGCACGGCAGGAAAGGACTTAGGTGTGGACCATCAAGCAAGCAGAATCAAGGCAAGGCTGTTTATTCAAGACCTGTGGAATACTTAAGGGGGGATAGGACTATATATACTTTTTGGCTATACTGATGCCAAGAGATATTAGCTAATACTAATGGGGTTGTGTGGTGAGGCACAGCAATGGTGCTGGGGATAATGACATAGATGACACAGCACTGAGACAGGATGGGGAAATGGATTGGGTCACCTGATCATGTGACTAAGTCATGCGACCTGGTACTTCCATATATGGTACTGGACTATGAAAAATACAATGGAAAGCTTCCATGGAATGTTCCATTGTGTAACAATGCTTTGGAATGGTCAGGAACTTTCTAGAAGGTGGTAGAAGGTTCCAGAAGGAATCTCTTAGAAATTGAGCTAGGAAGCTGAAACTTGGCATGGGTGTTCATGGTTGTCATGTGATCATGACAAACCCAGGCTGACCTACCTGAAGTACTTGACAGACCTTTGGCAGCAATATCTGCAGCAGCACACTCCCTTTATGATGAATATCAATCCTTATCATATTTCCCCTATTGATGTTGTTCACTAATCATTCTTACCCCTCTTGCTACCCCCCTTCCCACTGAACAGTGTCTTGAGCACTGAAGAACTATCATCACTTCTTATTAACTTAACTACAAATTCCTGTCAGCTACGCACTCTAGTATCAAAGCTACAACAGTAGTGCTGGCTCCTTTGTTTCAACTGAAATAAAGATTTCATCTGTTGGTGACTGTCTCCCCCCTAACCCCAGACCTAAGAGACCTTAATAATGGTGAGTAGGGTGTAAATTCAAATCAAATATGGATTTGTGTTATTAGATAGAATTGTCAAATGGGTTTCTAGTATATAATCAGGATATTGGATTTTAGTATTAAGCTGGATTTTACATCTTATGTAGTCTCTCTATTTGCCCCTTTCACCACGTGCGTTTCAATCCAAACAGGACAAATCCAGTACTGCTATGGCGTTGTGTAATACACAACCACTATGAATGCAAATGAACAACTACCATAAGCTAGTTGGAAGTACCAAGAATGGCATTCTTTCTCTGGAAGATTCACTCTAAATAAGTCTCAAAATGAATAATTGATAGATTGCAGGCTGTACACACTATACTCTCAGACATGATCAGCGCCCTCTTATACCAATGGCTATTGCGTTTAAAGCTACAATGAAGGTATATTTATTGGTGAATATGCAAAACGTAGTGTTGCCAAACTAACTAGTAATCACATTCAATCCGGTTGACGCCACCACGACAGACCGTTCCGGGTGCACAACGTTGAATGTATTCATATCCATTGGCACACACCTTGAACTCTTGGGAGTTACCGGGGCTTACGCATTTTTTCGAATAGCCAGAGCAACGGCCTAGCGCACTGCCGAATTTCGGTGGGTTTCTAGGAGGCTTAGTAGGCTTTTTAGTGGGCTTTGTAACGGAGGAGGGCTTCGAAGGCCTAGCCGTTGTCGTAGGATTGGAGGGCTTTGGATCTACCACACTACCACCATTCCCGGTAATACTTACAGTTGACCTCTTTGAGAATAGATCCTTGCCGCTGTATCCGCCGTTGGTGAACTCAGGGATAGTGGCATATCCAGGGAGATTGACAACCAACAGCTTGGGACCAGTAACGAAGCCCGATGTACTACCTTGAACCTCAATGTCGGCACAATTCATGTAATACTCGCGATTACCAGTTTTGTTGATCCAAGCCCAAGCTAGAGTAGCCCTGCCACTGGGTGCTCCAGCGGGTATTTGAATATTGTAATCCAGCGACGCAACCAAACAATCATCAAAAACATCCTTGAGGACGACAAACGTTCTGTCATCGTAGGATATAGCGAATTGGCAATGGCCTCCATTGTGAGGAGCACCTCCACTGATCTTGACAGGGAGGTTACCACCAGCTTTGACAGTTTGTACTATCCCTCCTCTTCCGTATCCACGGCAAGGGTAGGGCCAGCGCCCCGGGTCCAATGGAGAAGCCATATCATAGTCGGGGGCTCCCTTATAGGTGGGGTTGTACTGCGACTCGCGAGGAGGAGGTTGGATCATTTGCATATGGCCAAGGGCAACTGGAACTAGTGCCATTAGCGCCAAAGCTGAGTGAGAGAGGTTGGAAAAGAACATATTGTGTAACCTGCTAGCCTGCTAGAAATGAAGTCGGATCTACTCCGGTAGATCAGAAAGTGTGCTGTCAGAAAAGGCCTGTCTAGGCTACTTTATACTCCACTAGAAATGGTGACCTATTCAAGTTAGTTAATGAGGAATGCACAAAACCGGATTCAGGTTAGTAGTAGTGAACTGTTGGCATATAACAATAAGCACTCGCTTGTGGTGCTACATTGATATCTCGAACTCATCTACTTGCTCAAAGTTCTATTGCTCCCATTCTAAAGCAGGCACCTGGCTAGCCTACTTGCAACTGAAACCCTAATGATAGACACCAGGCATCAAGACGAACTTGAGTGCATAGATTAATTCAGGCCAATGTGCGAGTGGTGTATCGATCAGCAATATTAATATGAAACCTCTCACACTAAGTGAAGTTACACCCTCCTTATTTATATCGGAAATCTCCGAACGAATCATTCACTGCGGAATGCTTGACTGCAAAATGTACACGAAAACAGGATACAGTGGATATAGGTACTGCTTCGCCGCCCTCCATGGTGAAGGGTAGTCAGGGCATTGATTTGTAGGAGGTGGCATCTATTTTTACTGTCTTCACTAAACCTCTTAGTAATCGGTCGTTCCCATACACTAATCCTCACTCGGCCTGTCAGAATCCATGAATGGATATACTAAACTCGCCAAAAAGTGGCCAATCGATATGCATCAACAAATGAGACAAGTATACACAACCGGTCAGTTTCATATTATTTGGACCTTAACTCGAAGTGTAGCAAAACCTGACAAAATCTAACCCTAGCCATAAATTTCGTGCATAGTCAATGAAGCGCAAGTTAAAATAATCAAACCTCCCAAAAGGCCCCAAATATTAACTGCATCTCATCATGATCATGAATAACAGCTTTTTTATCGAAATCACACTCAAGGCCCAATTCTACATCAGGAATAATTATAGGCACAACTCAAGATCTGTAGACATCATAATCTTTTGCTGCAACTTATAGTTAGTTTTGATAGCTCAACAGCAGGGAAGTCTGAGAATCAGTATAACGACAGTTATAGCGCTGTTAAGTTTACTAGAATACTTTGCAACAAGTACCTTCATTGTAATTCTGTATTGCCCACTGACCTTGAAAGTCAAATCGGTCATAAACCAAAGACTCGTCAGCACAGATATTCTGGAGGAACCAGTTTCCAGTTGGGGTTTAGCATCGATGGAATCTTTGTGATATACATAGAGCTGAAGGTACAGTGAAAACAGCCCATGGACCTGCATATCACTATGTTGTGAATGAGAGATATTCTGGCAGATATTTAGTAGTGCTTTTAAATACGTAAGTTGCAATGAATAATGGCCAGGTACTCGCGTGGCATTGAGCGAATAGAAACATCATTATATATTGGCAAACCAGGCAGCAATCTCCCCAACATTCCTGTCAGTACAGACAGGTTGATCGAAGTGCTCAAAGTGAGAGGCTTCATTGTTCCAAATGAGCTTCTTGTTTGACGTTCATTCAACGCAGGCTTGGTTAGCTAACACATCCAGCGCAAACCATATATACACTGTCTAGTGATCCCAGAAATACCCAGACACTGGGGCTACTCCAAGGACTCGGTCGTTGTACGAAGCAACATCAAGCGACCTTGGTTCTCCTTGACAGATGCCGACCAGAGTCTTGATTAATCCACATCGCCTCGGCTGATCAGGCAGTCCGGCTCCAAAGACCCAGCACTTGCCTATACTTCATACGCCTGCAGCCCATGGAGAGAGTACCCTGGCTGTCTCCTCCCATTCTCACTTTCCGATAATTCCTACATTTCTAACTTGGTTGAAATACTTGGCAAGTCTCTACTTGACTTGATTATCCCATCAGCACTTCCTGATTCTGTTTTGGCCACTTCACAGCGTAGTGACGTTTCTTATAATCATTCGCAAAAAAAAGCTGGCTTAAATGGACTGCCATTTTATGATGTTTACCAATCCCGATTCCCATAAACAGAATGCAGCGCTCGTTTTGGTTTCTACACGTGAACGGACCTCTATTCATGGCAATCGTGGGTATTGAACGGTGACTCTTCACACGGACAAGCAGTCGCTCCTCAGCAACCACATCAAGAACATTCAATCGAGTTCATAAACACAGAAACCAATCATGTTAACACCGATCGAATATGAATGGTTGTTACTCATTCGGTGAGAAATCTCTAATATGTATGGACATTACCCATTGAATACGTATGGTTATTACTCATTGTGAGAAATCTCTAATGCTTCAACTCTGAATACAAAATTCCTTCTGGTTCCCTGTTTCTCTGTACATATTCGATACATGCTTTCCCGTCGCATATTGACCGGTAAATTAACCACTCCGTCCCTAAAGACAACAAACCGCTCCTCAACTTTGTATTTGAACATATAGTCGGCACTGGTGCAGTTGGTGCTATTTACTCTTGGAGACTTGCCAAGTCTTGCCATGTCACCACCGTATGTCGTTCTAATTTCGAAACTGTCAAAAAAAACGGCTTCAGTATGGAAACTCAAAAGTTTGGGAACGAGATATTTAGACCAAACGAAGGTAACGGAGGAGTTGAAAGTGGGGAGATACAGTCAATGATTCACACATATTTTCAATATATACACAGTTGCCAGAACCGTTTCCGACTGTTTCGACGCCACTAAACCCTTTGACTATATCCTGGTTACTCTCAAAGCCCTACCTGAAGTATACAATGTCGCCGACATTATTTCCCCCGCCGTTACAAAAGACACCACCATCGTTCTTATTCAGAACGGTCTTGGAGTCGAAGAGCCCATCACGGACCGATTTCCCGAGAATCCCATCGTCTCCATCGTGGCTTATATCGGGACTTCCCAAAATGAGCCTGGAAAGATTACCATGGTTGGTCACGAATCCTTGATAGTAGGCAAGTATCTACCTGCCAAGTCCAATTCGGATAAGCAGCGTGCAGAGTTTGTAGAGCTTTTGAGGCAAGGGGGTGTCGATGTTCAAGTGGTTGACGACGTTGAGCGTGTTCGCTGGCAAAAATTGTTTTGGTAAGGTACCTCCTGAGGGCCAAAGGCGAGCGTTGAGGTTGACCATTGCTTTTTTGTAGGAATGCCGCCTTTTCACCTGTCTGCACGTTGACGGGTATGAACACAACTGAAGTTCTAAACAATGCAGAGGCTATGAAGGCTGTAAAGCAAGTGATGAGCGAGGTGATTCAGGCTGCCGTAGCCAATGGCTATGATTTTGATTTAGAGGAGCAAATGCTGAACATGATTGCTAAAACCGAGTCTACTGCTAAAAACTACAAGCCTTCAATGTAAGTCAACACAATTATCCCCCCAAAAGGGACCTTGAAAAATTCCTCAGTACTGATGCCTTTAACCAAGGCAATTGGATAAAGAACGTGGAAGCCCAATGGAGGTTGAAGCCATCCTCGGTACACCCTTGAAAAGAGCCAAGGCCAAGGGATTGGATGTGCCTCATTTGGAACTGACACATTCGATATGTAGTGCTGTCAATGCGCTAAACTTGCAGCAAAAATCCCAACTGTGAGTCATTCGTGTATTTAAAATAAAGAGTTTTGTGCGCACTTTTCAAACTAGACACACTGTAGCATCTACTCCCACCATGGATATGCATACCACCCATACCACCCATACCACCCATACCACCCCACCAATATGATATAGTAGCCACAATAAGCATGGGCAGGGAATCTGATTGGCTACCGGAAACATAAGGATCGTCTTTACTCGCGCTGGATATAATCTACATCTCAGGGGGATCAAACTACAAGTAGAAGGACGGTTAGGAATATGGTACTGCACAAGCTTGATTGACAGCTTACGTGTGGATGATCTGAGGAGCCATAGGGTGGCGGTGGCGAAATATATGATGAGGCAGTGTAGGATGCCAGCCTGGAGCGGATTTCTTGAGGATCGTCTACGGGCGAATCAGAGGTGATGATCCTCAACACACCCAAATCGAAATTGTTGATCTTCAAGTGGTACCTTCGGAGCCGACTGCCTGGTAAAAAGCTAGTCCCTCGCCCCCTTTCATACGCAGATTAGTCCCACTCCATATGAGAATTAGCCGAATCACAAACCATCCTCCGCGGGAAAGATTATGGCTTCTGCAACAACAAACATTGGCATTACTGCACCATCCCAACATCATGCTCACTGCTGTATGTACTAACCCTAGGTAACTCCACCCAATCGCATGCTCATCGGTATCCGCCATCGGAACCGACTTCTGCAACCTAGCCAAAAACACCTGCGGGAAGAGTGTCAGAAGGGTTGGGTGCAAGGTAGGTGGCCCAGCTACCTTTGAGTGGCTCAACGCTCCCGGGCTTTTAGAAATCGAATCTCTGAGAAGCTGCTTTGGAAAGCTGTCTCTGGAATAGTAGGCTTCTTTCAGATGGAATTGATGCTGCTGCTGCAGATAAGCATTCGTTAGGCCACATAGACGTCAAGTGCGCGAATACTAGTTACCCAATGGTTTGCACTTCTGATAGTACTTTGAGACGGGTAAATGATTGTAATTGGGAGCTCCTTCATGTTATACACGTCCTTCGCCAACAATCCTCCGCTACAAGATCGATAGAATTCCCGTAACCAGTAATCATCGATCGGCCCTAAAGCGCTGGTCTGGCAAGCTCTGGAGTCAGGACTTGGTAACACCGCGCGAGTCTGATTAGAACCCAACCTGATACTCCAGAGTCATTTTGTTGTCGCTGCAGTTGCTCATCAAGCCATGCTTCATTAAGGCTTGGGCTATCTTCTTGTGGCCGTAGACCTCCTCTTGGTTCTGTAGATGTGCACCTGGTACAGAGGGAATGAGGGTAACCTAGAATGGAGTTTTAACGAGAGATTCCCATGCAAACAACTGAAAGACCGCACTTTCGCTGTCGAAAAGTCGTAACCAGTCAAGGTATTCCGGATAAAGTTAGGGATACGTAGCGCACCCAGAAAATGGTACAAATCTCTACCAAACGCACATGGACGCACCGCCTCGCTATGTGCTCGACTGAAATCCTGTACAAATATGGCCTTGGCATAAAAAGTGAGTGTTTGCCTCAAGGAAATTCTAACGAGATGGCCTCAATTTACGTTTTCGAACGTTTCCCAATCCAGTGAAGTCTGTTGTATTGCTTTTCCGATTAGCGTGGTATACTCTTGATTGCAATTAGCCCGTTGTCTTACCATATTTGCCGAGGTGACAACCACCCGTATAAATTCGTCGTAGTACAAAATGAAAAGCTTCGCGTGCATACTCCCGTATTGGTTTTCGGATAAAGGTGGGTGAACAACGGTGAAGTTGGAATGCAGTGACGAAATTCCGGGCTATATTATGGATTTTTATTAGCAAAGATACGAGGACCTCAGTGTTTATCCGTCCCAGAGATACCTGTTCTCCCGAAAGACGATCCCAATTCCGAGCCAAACATATAGGGATACTACGAGGAAGCTTCGACAATAGCCAGTCAATCTCAAGTTGGTAAGTAGCTAGGAATAGCTTTCGAAGATTTTTCTGTCCAACCAAAGGATACGACAATTAGCCAATTAAGTCACCAAACTTCAGGTATGTAGGATATACTTTATCAATAAGTTCCTCTAGGGTAACGTGATTCTCATTCGACGAGCTGGCAGTTTTGGTCAGAAGCTCCTTCCCATCCGGGTATTTGATTTCTAGGTCATCAAGTCGTAAGATTCTTGTTCTACTGTGTTTGGCTTACTTGTAAAGGGAATACCACATGTCGAATGACTGGACAAACCTCTCACAAGAGCTAAGGTTTTCCCCAAATGAGACCCGTGTACACCTCCATAGGGCAGGTGAGGTTGGGATATACGCAAAGCTCTGTATCCCAATCTTAACATCAGCAACTTCGTACTGAACGTGTAACTGGCAAAAGAGTCAACTGGAGTTTGGGTCGAGCATGATAAATAAACAAAAAAGGAACCGATTAATCGAGAATACAGAGTGTTCGGAATGGCGGTAACTTGATGGAGGAAAACCATATACCACCCAAGGTAACAAAGGGTATGGAGTTATTAACTACTGCCACTGGGGCAATTTGGCCTTCGTTTGGGCTTTAGCTGATATAACCGGCTAATCGTGAAATCGGACTCCAATGGATGTTCGGCAAAACTCCATAATTCTCCCAGGAATCCCCTAATTTCGAATCTCTTATCTACTTGTTCACATTTTGTATCTCTATAATGCCGTCTAATTGAGATGCATTTGAGTTTCAAATGAACCAAAAAAGAAATTTCCTTCGAACACTCGTTAAATTGGATCCAGTGCAATACTGACATAGTAGGCAGGCAGCTAATAGTTATTCTTTCCTAACCCTAAGTGGCTCGAGTAGGCCCCCAAAATTTTTGGTGTGTGAATCAATGCCATCGAGACACGACTATATAATAGACCCCCTTGGTTGATGCGCATACACTTTAAGCTCAGCTTTCCTTTTCCACACATTAGGTTGAAGACCATCGAACATTCGAATCTTCTAGTGTTTTCATTCACAGACATCACTCATTTCGTATATCCTTGTTAATATAATTCCCGGTTCTTAATTATAATATGGTTAATAAGTCGCTTTCCGTCGAAGTTGGCACCGAAAAGCCTCAAAATGAGACCTTGCCTCGCCGCAACCATCTGTCACCAGATGCCCTCCTAAGCAGACCTCGCGAGGACATTACAACCCTAGCTGACCTCCTTCCATACCTGATCCGCACCCGTGGTAAGAAGAAGGCTCTTGGATATCGTAAGGTCGAGAAGATCATCGAGGAGCAAAAGGAAGTGACCAAAAACGTCGGAGGGGTAATGAAGAAAGAAGTAAAGAAATGGAAGTACTCCCAACTTGGTCCCTATAATTGGTTCACCTATGAGGAGGTTGATCGCATTGCAAGAGAAATTGGCTGCGGTCTTCTCAAGCTGGGTTTGACTGCTGGGGATAAAATCACCATCTTCAACAAAACTTCTCCCGATTGGTATATCATGTCGCAAGCCTGTTTCTCACAATCCATGACCATTGTTACCGCCTATGAAACCTTGGGTGCCGAGGGACTTAAGCACGCCTTGAACGAGGGTGAAATCACAACACTCTTCACCAACGCCGACCTTCTTCCAGTCACACAAAGCATTGCTAACCAAGTCCCAACTTTGAAGAATGTTATTTACACCGACGAAGCAAACCCAACACTTATTGACTCCTTCAAGAGAGATTTCCCAGAAATCGGAATCCACACCTACGAAGAGGTGCGTCAGCTAGGAGAGCAAAATCTCGTCGAGAAAAACCTTCCCCAACCTGACGATGTGGCCTGCATCATGTATACTTCAGGATCTACCGGAAACCCTAAAGGAGTTATGATTACTCACGCAAACGTAGTCGCCTCTATTGCAGCGGTTGATAAATGGATTGGCCCTATTCTTAAGGCAGATAGCGACGTGATTATCGCATACCTTCCATTGGCACATATCTTTGAATTCGCAGTGGAGAATTACATTGTATTCAAGGGTATGCCCATCGGATACAGTAGCCCCCGTACTCTCACTGATGCCTCGGTCCGCAACTGCAAGGGGGATCTGCGTGAACTTTGCCCAACCATCATGTGTGGTGTACCCGCCGTTTGGGAAACCATCCGTAAAAGCGTCATGTCACAGGTGCAGACCTCCGGAAAGTTGGCTCGTGTTGTGTTTGATTTGGCATTCCGTAACAAGAACTTCTTGAAGAACGTGGGTATTCCTTCTGGGATCTGGGATACCGTGGTTTTCAACAAGATCAAGAAAGCAACCGGCGGTCGTTTGCGTTACGCTCTCTCCGGTGGTGCACCAATTGCCCCTGAGACACAAGCTTTCCTTACTACCTGTATTTGTACTGTTCTCCAAGCGTACGGAATGACTGAAGCAACCGCCATGGCTGCCATCATGAACCCCGACGTCAAGGTCCTCAAGTCCAACGGCCCGCCTGTGCCTTGTGCTGAAATCAAGCTTGTGGATGTTCCCGAGGCCAACTACCTCAGCAGCAACAACCCTCCTCAAGGTGAGGTGTGGGTTCGTGGCCCTGCCGTTATGAAGGGATACTTCAAGAATGAAGAGCTTACCAAAGAAATATTGAATGAGGACGGCTGGTTGATGACCGGTGATATTGGTGAATGGCTTCCCGATGGTACCCTTGGTATCATTGATCGTAAGAAGAACCTGGTCAAGCTGTCCAATGGTGAATACATTGCTCTGGAAAAACTTGAGTCGCTCTACAAGACCTCGGCGTACGCCGACAACATCTGCGTGTACGCCAACTCCTTCCAAGCCCGCCCAGTCGCCATCTTGGTGTGCGCCGAGGAGAAGCTCCGTAAATTAGCCAAGCAAAGAAATGTCTCTGGGTCCGAATCGATGTCTCATCTTGAACTGACGCAGAATGCAGAGGTCAAGAAGGCCGTGCTCGATGATTTGCTTGCCATCGCCAAGAGAAACGATTTCGTCTCTGCTGAATTGCTCCATGCCATCCATATTGTCGATGAGGAATGGACACCGGAGAACAACCTACTCACCGCGGCGCAGAAATTGAAGCGTCGCGACATTGCCGACCGGTACAAGGAACACATTGATGCCATGTATCAGATCTGAGTCACCTCCATGGTTTTATGATTAACCACACTTGACCAACAGTTCAGTCCGCCCAAATCTCCCTATTAACTCTTTTTGGATGTTCCCAGAGTTCGTTCTTCTAATCCAACAATAGTCCGACAATTTCGTAACCACCACAACCTGATCAGGAAATGTATACAATCCATATGTTATTCAATAAACAGGGGATTTTGAAAATCCCGGATATTTTTGAAATTAAGATAATCAGTCAGCAATGGATACATACATATATACACTGGGCTTTGAGATATAGCAAAAGCCATCACTGCATGGAATTCCGCAAGCGAAGCTGATAAGATAAGGAGCCCATATCCACCGTCCATAGCTTACGAACCAAAAAGGTCAGCATGACTTGCCGTTGGGCGGATGTCAACGTGATATTCGGGAAGTGACGAGAGTATGGGATTGTTGGGGGGTGGATGATTTTACATTACACAATAGTTACATTCCTCGTGAAAATCACAAGAACGATGTGTGAAGGTAGATCGCACTTGCTGTATATATGTCAAGTGGATATAAGAGGGGGAGTGACAATCAGCATCCAGGTACCGTTTTGTACCGTTTTGTGCACCGTTAGATCTGTAGATCAACAAGGCGTTTGCCGACAAATCTCCCACGATTGGAGCTCCGTCGGCCAGCGCGTGCGGAAAGCCGAAAATGATGGTCTATACTACCCGCATTGCGTTACCGGTAGATTCATTTTCCGGAATAGCACGTGCAAGCTCTCATAGATGGGGTCAGTACAACCTGAGCGAAGTAGATGAACGTCATGATTTCAAAGGCTTTACCATCCAACACACGTTCCGGAATAATATCTGGAATTACAATTCCCATCCCGGATAGTCAAATGAGCGGAGGTTACTTAAACGGTTGGATGAAAGGGTTAGAACAGCAGACAGTATTGAGCAATCCGACGATTAGTAGATTACCCTTCTTACCTTTGATAGTGATTGCGGTTGACTAAGGTTAGTCAACTTTGACCAATATTGGTCACGAGCATGAGGTTTAGGCTAAACAGGTCAGGCAGAACTGTAGAGGTGCTAAAGGTTCACCCGGCCTGAGGTTTTGTTTAGTTTGATGATTTATTTATATTCAGGTAAAAATAAGCTTTTATCGAAGCTTAGATCGTTGGAAAGGAAGGGATGTTTTACCTAATCTATTGGATTAAGGGTGATTTCGGGTATCAAGAGAACAATCGAAGGATATGTAAAATCCCGAGAGCTCCATTTAGAAACTTAGAAGGGTTGGTATCATCCGACCAGTGAGCATTCACCTGGAAATCTCCATATAAATCAGCGAGGGTTCTCCAAGTTGGTTGTTAGTTCTCTTTTCCAAGTCCCAATATCACAACCCTGTTCTAGCTGTCACACACACACACACACACACACATACACGCATAGATATGATGCATGAGCTATCACTAGGAATTCAAACAGACCAAGAGTGCATATTACTAAGAGGAAGCCCCGAGGAATGCGTTGGCACTACATTATCTGGAGCTGTCAAGCTGCATCCAAAAGGGTCAGTCAAGTTGAAGTCACTTTCAATCCGACTGGAGGTGTACGGCCTTATCACTGGCTCAGCTGGTAAGTCCCCAAACAGACTCCACACTTCCTTTCCAGTGTACTGATTGAGCTTCACTTTCTCAGCATTGAAAAACGGCAGCCTTAAGCTTCACGACAAGCACAAATTTGCCCACGACGAAACTGTGTTCTTCGAGACAAAAGACGCGTACACACTACCAGCCAAATGCCACCACTACAAGTTCGCCTTCCCAATCGATGGCTTTTGGCCCGAGACCGTGCACTGTAACAACATCAGTGTCAAGTACAAACTAATCGCTACCGCGGAGACCACGTCCTTGCACCCCAATCATACCACAGAAAAGGAAGTGCTGGTGAAACGGTTCCCCCTGACCAACTTAAACGAACCGTTGCCACCAATCAACGTATCTGACGCATGGAGTGACATCCTAGAGTATGATCTGTATGCGGCACACAAGGTGGTGGGGATGGGCGAGGAGCTGCCCCTCGTTCTTAACTTCCGACCCCTGGTGACCGACATAAACATCAAGCATGTGGGCTACAAGATATACGAATTTGTCGACTCCCCCATATTGAAGCACGGCTCACCCAATATGGAAGAGCACTCCGTTGACCTCACACCCCATGGTGACAACTCTGGAAGGGCCAACGAGAAGATGGTGGTGCTGAAGATACCAACCTACCCCAAAATCCACCACGACTGCAAAAACGAGTTCGTCAACATCAAGCACAAAATAGAGGTCATGATCAATTTCACCCAAGGGGGCAGCATGAAATCCATTCGGCTGAGATTCCCCGTCAACGTTACCACCGAAATTACCGACAATTTCTTCGAGGCCCTTCCCCAATACGAGCCTAGATCGTGCTCCAAATCTAGCTCTTGCTCGTGCATTGATATCAACGACTCTAACGCTACCGCCAACCCACCCCCATATGGATCGAACACGATCACAAGCGCATGATTAGCATGAGCATACATTCAAGTAATCCGCGCACACGTCCGCGTATATATATATACATATATACTCTAGTAGTCAATCCGAACCACACCGTATATATAATGTTGGTTTAATCAATATAGAATATTCTTCCTTATTTTTAGCTAGCTTTCGATGTACTATAATTCTGATGCTTAATAAATCAGTCTCTCCTTGAGGTTGTTTGCTGCTTGCTTATATCCTGGGTGGTTGAGATGCACTAAGTGTTATCGAGAGGTCTATTTGTCGTTCATGGCATACAGCTGGGTGTACATCCTGACCAGAGAATTGTAACCGAGTTGATCCTCGCATCTCAGCAGATTCGCTAGTGTAGAGGTGTATCGACGGCAACTTAGTAAAATACTTATCGGTGTCAGTAGGTGACCGGTACTTTACCTGCATCACAATTGAGTGGGCTGCTAGGCTCGGGGTTTGAGAGCAACACGCTAATAGCCAAGCAAGTAGACTGCAATGTCCAGGCTGGACTCCAGGCTGTTTTGAGGATGTCTAGGCAGATCTCGCCTGTCTATCAGGGTGAAAGCCTCAAGGTTAGCGTCAAGTCGGGGGACGAGAAACTAGAGTCAGATTGCCTTACTTTGAAGTGAACATTTGGGTGGCAGACCCTTGTGAGAAATTTGATGTTGGGTGGGTAGATTGGGTAGTTGGGGGGAATGTTAATCAACAGGTCGAATTCCCCTCCTGTTAGCGAAAGGTGTTAGCTGCTGAGTGGCCAGAGCGCAGGTGAACCGAAATAAACCTTCATAAAGTGTTTCCTTTTGTCCAATTAGCGTGGCTTTCCAAGTCATCAGGTCGTCATCCGTCAAAGGCTCTAAACTCCTCAACTCAGGTATTGGCTGACGACGAAATTCATTCAACTCTTTCAACAGACGACGGGTTACGGGATCCATAGGCAAGTGAGCTTATTTGTATGTAGTTGATGGAAAAGTAAGAGATGAATTATTCTAGCATCGAGCACTAAGGAAATTCAATGGGTGCTGATTGCCAGCTAGTGTTGCATACATTTAGCCAGAGGACTAAACACCTTGCAGTCACGTTCCATCTACTCTATACGTGAGGATTATTATTGGACATCTCATTCGAGTGGGACTCAGATCATACATCGAGCATCTATGCAGCTACACTGATAATCGGTTAGGTGAAGAAACATTTTGATGGGAATCGCATGGCGATTGTATGGGCGATTATATGGGCAATTATTATATGGCAAATGTATATGTGGGATCGGTCACACCATGATCATTGGTGTTGGTTTGATAATAAACGTAGTCGAACAGAGATAATCTAAGGTCAGCCACTCATCTTTAAAACACCAACTCCTCTAATAGTAAGAGTTGTTATCGGATCATCTCGGTGCATGTCAAAAGTCTGGCTACCATTCAAATAGCACCCCTCCACCCCTCCTTGTCTCTCACAGCTTCATCCGCTTCTGTAACTAGTGACGATGTTCAAGAACTTTGCCCAACGTGCCTTCAAACAAGCAGCCATCCGTGGCTATGCCTCCAGCGCTGGTAAATATTTCGACTATATGATTAGGGGCTCGTTGACTAATCTAGTTTCCCTTGATTTTAGCCGAGACCGCCGCTAGCCAAGGTAAGCTGTTTGTCTGGCATTACAGATGGAATCACAACTAACAAGGTTCCGCTTCAGAGCTCAAGAAGACCGCTTTGTTCGACTTGCATCTCCAAAATGGTGCCCAAATGGTCCCTTATGCCGGTTACTCTATGCCAGTCAAGTATGCTTCCCTCGGTGTCTTGCAGTCCCACCTCCACACTCGCGAGAAGGCCTCTATTTTCGACGTCTCCCATATGTTACAAACCAGGTTTGTTGCGCAAATGATACTCCCCTCCCACGCACACACACAGAGCATTAACCGTTGGGCCGATCTAGATTGACTGGTAAAGACAGACATGACTTCATCGAGAAGCTTTGCGTCGGCGACATCAAGAACCTCCCATTGGGAAGCGGCACCCTTTCCGTTTTCACCAACGAGAAGGGAGGAATCATCGATGATACCATCATTTCCCAACACAAGGATTCTCTTTACATTGTTTCCAACGCTGGTTGCGCTGATAAGGACTTGGCACACATCCGCAAGCACCTTCAAGAATTCCAACAAAAGGGTGGTGATGCCGAGCTCAGCATCATTGATGACCATTCCTTGATTGCCATCCAAGGCCCCAAGGCTGCCGAGGCTTTGCAAAAGCTTACCGACAAGGATTTGAGAACCTTAAACTTCATGACAGGACAGTTCCTCAGCATCAAGGGAATTGAATGCCACGTAGCCCGCTCCGGATACACCGGTGAGGATGGTTTCGAACTCTCCATCCCCACTCCCGAAATCACCGCCATTACCGAACTCTTGCTTCAGGACCCCGACGTTGAGTTGGCCGGTCTGGGTGCCCGTGACTCCCTTCGTTTGGAGGCTGGTCTTTGCCTCTATGGTAACGATTTGAATGAGGACATCACCCCTGTTGAGGCTGGTCTTACCTGGACCATTGGCAAGCGCAGACGTGAAGAGGGCGGTTTCTTGGGAGCTGAGCACATCCTTCCACAAATCAAGGGCGGTGTGTCCCAAAGAAGAGTTGGTCTTGTTGTCCAAGGCGCCCCCGCCAGAGATCACAGCGAGATCTTGAATGCCGAGGGTGAGAAGATCGGTGAGGTTACCAGCGGAGTCCCATCCCCATCCTTGAAGAAGAACATCGCCATGGCCTACGTCAAGAACGGCTACCACAAGGCCGGCACCGAGTTGTCCGTCAAGGTTAGAAACAGAATCCAAAAGGCACAAGTTGTCAAGATGCCATTTGTTCCCGCCAACTACTTCAAGGCTTAAGCTGCATTAATACAAACCATAAGCCACATTCATACCAGTACAAACCAAACCTGCATTATTCCAATAAATCGTACTTGAACCAACTGATTCATCGTGTGGAAAATCAACCAAAGATCTAGATATCTGATAAAATTTGTTGAACCTCGGTCGACTCTATATCGCTGTTTGTTGATTGTTGGCTTTTCTTCTTACCAGCAGTAAGTCTCTCACCACAATGACCAGCATTCGTCGCTTCACCACCGGAGATCTTTTCAAATTTAACAATATGTAAGTCCCGTATGTTCATGTTGGTTGGATACGACTTTATCGTTCTTGCGATTAAACCCCTCTATTCCACCAGCAACTTGGATGTTTTGACAGAGACGGTGAGCCTTTATTCTCTAGCCACAGTTTGAAGAAAAAACGGCCGATCTAGCCATTCACCCCCCCCCTCTCTCTGATTAAACCAACGAACCGAAAGGATTGCTAACGCAACTTTTCTTAGTATAACATCTCTTTCTACCTGAGCTATTTAGCCCGTTGGCCCGATATCTTCTACGTTACCGAATCGCCAAACAAAACCCTCATGGGATACAGTTGAGTCACCAGTCTACAATGTGCTAACGATGTGGTAGAGTTTCTAACGAGCCTTCCCCCGCCTTCAGTCATGGGTAAAACCGAAGGGCGTAATAAAGAATGGCACGGGCACGTCACTGCCCTGACAGTTGCTCCAGAATATCGCCGCCTAGGTTTAGCCAATGGATTGATGGACATTCTAGAGGAGGTGTCCGAGAAAACGTAACGCTTCTCAATACCCTTATCCATCGCCAGCCAATACTTACACCATCTCAGCTACAACGGATATTTTGTCGACCTCTTCGTACGAGCATCGAATAAGGTGGCGATCGGGATGTACGAAAAGCTTGGCTACACGGTGTATCGACGGGTGCTAGGATATTACTCGGGAGTCGACTCAGAGGATGCGTTTGGTAAGCCCAAGCCCAAGCCCTACCCAGATGGCGGGATCGTTTTCACTAACCAACTCCTCAACCCTAGATATGCGAAAAGCGCTCGCACGAGATGTCAAAAAAGAAAGCGTCATCCCGCTCAAGCACCCGGTCCGTCCAGAAGATGTAGTATTTTATTAAATCTCGTTTGAACAGCGTGATCTGACAACACAATAATATGATATCTGATAATACAAGTGCCACAGGAAATTTACTGTTGTCATTGTGGGAGGGGGTGCAAGTTAGGAGGCATATTTTTTGGTCCATTCCTTGGCCGTTTTGATGAACCTTGGTTGGTCAGTATTATAAACCTCAGCGATAGAACCAACGATTGCATCATCAGGGTTAGGGTTGTCCAAAAGGTCAGCCAATGCGTTAAGAACTTGGGGTTAAACAGTGAGCAGTTAGTGAAAGCACTGTGAAAGCGAAATAAATGGGTGGCTAGGTTACCTGCGTGAATTTTAATGGACGGTTTCCAAACCTCGGTTTTCAACAGAGGCATACAAATAGAGCCTTCATCGGAGTCAATGTTCGGATGATATATTTTGGTAAGGAACTTCACCTACAACCGATGGTCAGTATCGATGTACACACCAATATGCAATGGTCGATGCTTTGCTTACCTTGGGTGCTTTGAAGGGGTAATCTATGGGGAAGAGAATCTCAAATTTGAAGTGACCTCCTTTGTATGGGGTTAGGGGCTAGGGAGTAAAGAGTGTATCAGCCAATTAGCACCTAAAGACGACAGGTCTGTAGTAAAAACGTACTGAGCCGGTAATAGTTCCTATCAGGATGGGAGAAGTATCTTAGTAAAGTACCCTAATAGATTCGACTCTTTTATCAAATTACCCTGCCACAATAACAAGTTATCATCTTCTACTGGAGAGGCGCTAACGTTGTTGAGTGGAAGCTGGTTTAGTTCTATAAGTTCCTAGAACCATAATTTCGTTAACGTTAGAGTGGCATATAGTGATCATCCAACTTGGTCTGCTCCGATCAATAGAGCGACTAAGGGAGGGACAATCGGTATGTGATGTCTTCTAATCTGGACCGCAGGCTCACCTTCTGAATTCTCTTTAAAGCCATTGTTTCTTAATAGTGATTATGAGTTACAATGAGGTCGATGAGGCAACTTGATGGAAATTAAAATGGGCCGAAATAAAACAACGCATTGCTATGCAAAATCGCACTGCAATGCAAAATGGTTAACTTCGGCTAACTTTATGCACGAACATGATCAGTCATGCTAAGGTATGGTGTATAAATCATTGCCACAACCAAAAGTGATGGACCCACGAGAATGTGACATCCCAGCCACCTTCACTCACTCGCGCTCCTTGGGAAATGGATTGCCAACGAATTTCAAGAAACACAAAGAAGCTTAAATTCATCTCAATCCGGCCCTCATGGTGACACTAAACTGCGTGATTGGCTTGGGTCTACAGAAGTCCTTAATTATATTGTTCCCAAGATCATCATTTGCATACCACAGAGCATTCAAACAATGTAGATTTCTAGGGAATTTTTAGAATGTTGAGGATGTGGCTAAATTACAAATCGAGTTATTCCAATTAAACTATATTGACTCTCTCCGATATCTACCTAGTGGGCTATATCACCTGACCAAAGGTCATGTGACTACATAGTCGATTGGTCACAGTAGGTATTTGGAGAAATTCCATTCTGTATTTGGGCATGTCAAGTATCCAGAGGGGAGTTTACGATAAATAATAAGAATATATACATCTATAATCTATATGAATCAAGTTGAATATTAAAGTTTGTCAAGGTGGATGAAATTCAATTATGTGATTCGCAGATATTTCGCCCCACTACTCACATAAGGATACTGTAGTTAAATTCTTTCCCTATTTATTGATACGGCCAATTACATATGGGTCTTGATTCCTGGTTGCTCAAGATTCTAGCTCGGCATTCCCTTAGCCTAAATACAAGTACCACCACCTTCCTAAGCTCCTGCTTGACTTCTTACTCTATATTCCACTTCCACCCCTAGTCTTCTCGAAATGGTAGGTTGCAAGCTTCTCAGGTGTATCCGGAAAACTGGCTAACTTTTCTGTAGTCTGCTTCCAACTCACAAGGTATCCAAACTCTCCTTGAGGCTGAAAAGGAGGCCTCCAGAATTGTTCAACAAGCTAAGCAATGTAAGTTTTCCCTCCTCGATGTCCCCTTTTTGAGCATCCGACCTAACAAACGTCCTGCAGACCGTGTGCAACGCTTGAAGGAGGCTCGTTCCGAAGCCGCCAAGGAGATTGAGGTCATCAAGGCTGAGAAGGCTCAAGAATTCAAGGCTATGGAGCAAGAGCATCTTGGTTCCTCCGATCAAGGTGCCCAAAAGGTTCTCCAAGAGACTCAAGAGAGCATGAAGCATGTTGAAGCCGCCTTCAAGGAAAACAAGGAAAAGGTCTTGGCTAAGCTTTTGGAGACCGTCACCAACGTCAAGCCCAAGATTCACGTCAACGCTCGTGCCTAAATACACCCAATCATTCTTGACTCTCCGGTCACTCCGCACACTCTCCTGTCATATTAATTTCATGCCTTGCAACCGCTATAATTTTAAGTTACCTTTGATGTTCTCAGAAATGTTAAGTTAATAAACACCATGCATTGAAGAAAGCAAACTGCAAACTGCAACCCACGAACCCACCAACTCACCAACCAAGCGTTTTCCAAGATTATTCTGGGCAACATCGAGTCTAGTTAAGCAACATTTAAGCCAACAAAACAATCGAACCCATGGTGGTCGTAAAAGATTTTTTTCAGATGGATTATCCCCATTGCCTCATGGCCAATAAATTCCTAATCTCCGGCCATTGAGCATCCTCTCTCTTCCACATCTTAGACTACCATGGTAAGTTCTAGTATCGATTGCTGATGGGCACATCCATCGACGGATGGGTGTTCTTTCATGTGGAGGAGTATATGCTAACTATCGTTCTTCAATAACTTAGTCTCACCGTAAGTACGAGGCTCCCCGCCACGGTTCGTTAGGATTCCTTCCCCGCAAGCGCGCCAGAAGACATAGAGGAAGAGTCAAGTCCTTCCCCAAGGATGATCCCTCCAAGCCTGTTCACATGACCGCCTTCTTGGGCTACAAGGCCGGTATGACTCACATTGTCCGTGACTTGGATCGTCCTGGATCCAAGAACCACAAGAAGGAAATCGTTGAGCCTGTCACCATCATCGAGGCTCCTGCCATGGTTGTTGTCGGTGTTGTCGGTTACGTCGAGACCCCCCGTGGTCTTCGCTCCTTGACCACCGTCTGGGCCGAGCATCTTTCCGACGAAGTCAAGCGTAGATTCTACAAGAACTGGTACCGCTCCAAGAAGAAGGCTTTCACCAAGTATGCCAAGAAGCACGCCGATGGTGCCAAGCCCATCCTTCGTGAATTGGAACGTATCAAGAAGTACTGCACCGTTGTCCGTGTCCTCGCCCACACCCAAGTCCGTAAGGTCAAGATCGGTCAAAAGAAGGCTCACATTGCCGAAATCCAACTCAACGGTGGTTCCGTCTCCCAAAAGGTCGAATGGGCCCAGGAGCACTTCGAGAAGACTGTTGACGTCTCCTCCGTGTTCGAGCAAGACGAGATGATCGATGTCATCGGTGTCACCAAGGGTAAGGGTTTCGAAGGTGTTACCCACCGTTGGGGAACCAAGAAGCTTCCCCGTAAGACCCACAAGGGTCTTCGTAAGGTTGCCTGTATTGGTGCCTGGCATCCTTCCCGTGTTATGTACTCTGTTCCTCGTGCTGGTCAAAACGGTTTCCACCACCGTACTGAGGTCAACAAGAAGATCTACCGCATCGCCAACGGATCCGACAAGACCTCCGCCAGCACCGAGTACGATCTCACCGCCAAGAACATCACTCCCATGGGTGGTTTCCCTCACTACGGTAACGTCAATGAGGACTTCATCATGATCAAGGGATGTTGCATTGGTGTCAAGAAGAGAGTCTTGACCCTCCGTAAGTCTCTCTTGGTCCACACCAAGAGATCCGCCCTCGAGAAGGTCTCCCTCAAGTTCATCGATACCTCCTCCAAGTTCGGACACGGTCGTTTCCAAACCGCCGACGAGAAGAAGGCATTCTTGGGTACTCTCAAGAAGGATCTTTCCGCTTAAGTTTTGGACTTTTCTCCCCATTAATACACATTCCAATAAAATATACAGTCCAAGCAAATCTCTGTCAATCTGTTACATTTATAAACGTTCTAAATATTGAATCTGTCGCGCTGAAACGGCTTACTAAGATGGAACCCCGCATTTTTATTGGAAAAAATTTCACGAGCGATGTATATAATGCCGCCACTGCCACTGTGAGGCTCAACTATGCAGGCCTTGAGACTAAACCGTATATGCTGTGGAATAAGAAGTAGGCTGACTTTACCAAGTCAAGGCTTTTTCGTGCCCTCGCTCCATACTCTGAAGCGGACATACTCCACCGGCGAGAAGGAGCCGGTCACCCCGTTGGCGAAGAACATTATGAGCGTCATTCAGGTATGTTCAGCAGGCGACACTACGTGCTCTACACCTGGCTTATCGACTTGCCTTCATCAGGACTCTGGGCCCATGTCTATCGCTCGCTTTATGCGACATGTGTTAACCAATCCCCACCAAGGAGACGTGGGCGGTTATTACATGAAAGGGGATGTCTTTGGAGCTAAAGGCGATTTCATCACCTCTCCCGAGATTAGTCAAATGTTTGGTGAGGTAAGAGTAGAAATTCTATACCGTGCGTCCAAGTATCCTAGTAGCTTAGCCCCAGTGTCTGCCTAGTTGGTTGGCGTTTGGTTTTTGACTCAGTGGTACGCGCTTGGTTTGCCCAAGAGAACCAGAATCGTGGAGCTTGGGCCCGGCAGAGGGACGTTGATGGAGGATATGCTTAGGGTGAGTAGCATATAATGGAGGAGTCTGTACTAAGTGGTCACTCACAACCAATACTATACAGGGCCTCTCCAATTTTAAGGATTTCTACCAGACTGTTCAGTCAGTACACTTGGTGGAGGCCAGCCCGGGGCTTCGTAAACTCCAGCACCAGAGACTGTGCAGTGAATCACTTGACAACGAGAAGACATTGAGCATTACTCACAGGAAATCACAGAGGAAAGACGGCCTGAAGGTCTATTGGCATGATCATTTTGAGGAGATAACGAGCTCGGATGGTAATGCATGTTTCCAGCGCACAATACAAACACCCTCGACTGACCAGCAAATGTAGATGTATTCACCATTGTCGTGGCACATGAATTCTTCGATGCCCTGCCAATCTACAAATTCGAGGTAGCGTAAAAATTCTCGCTGACATTCACTGTGAAATCCCCATGCTCATCAACTGCCTAAGCGTACGCAAAAAGGATGGAGGGAGTTGATGGTTGATATCGATGATTCTACCGAGAGGTTTGTTAGTATTCATTACTCCGCACCCACGTGCATACTTACGTTTCTCCGCATAGCCCATACCACTTCAAGTCAATAATTTCCCCTGGTCCCACCCCCGCCTCCAATGCTCTCACAAAAGACCCGGCGTACAACCGATACGAGGTAGGCGACCGGATCGAGCTTTCGCCAGACTCCTGGCGCATTGTCCATCAGATAGCCAAGCAAATTCGGACCTCGAGCGGGTCTGCCCTGATCGTGGACTATGGGCAAGATTACACGCAATTCGACACACTGAGAGTATGTCTCCTGTTGACCAACGTATATTCGCATGCGCTCACCATCATTGCAGGGTATCAGAAAGCACCAGTTCACAAATGCATTCAGCTTGCCTGGTGAGACGGACCTCAGTGCCGACGTTGATTTCTCATATCTCAAGGACGCAGCAAGGGAGTTCGGTAAGTCCACCTTCAACCACCGCCTGCGTCGATTCATTGCCCACCCGACTCACCAATCCCCCCCCACCAGCAACCTGCCACGGAACTGTGACTCAAGCCCACTTCCTCCATTCGATGGGGATTGAGACCCGACTTCAAATGTTGATGAAGATTGCCACCGAGGAGCAAAAGGAGGCCCTTCGGTCTTCTTACAAGCGCCTCACTGATCCCATGATGATGGGTAAAACTTACAAATTCATGGCCATTACACCCACCAATGGTAGCGGACAGATTCCGGCTGCCTTCGAAAAAACCGCATAAACACACATATACATAAAGTAAAGCAGCCATCATCCCCCCCAAATGCTTATTTCACATACACACAAGACAGATAGCACAGATTCTCGTTCAACGCCTCAAACTATTGGAATTTTATAAAATGAAAATTGGCAAGTTTTGAGGGATTTATTGTTGGTCCGAACGGCGACCACGGAATTCGGGCTTGAAGTCACCGGTGGCGGTTTCCTTCTTTTGGCTGTTCTCACTACGTCTGTAACCCTCACGGTCGCCACGGGGGCCTCTGAATGGACGCTCACCTTCGGGGCGAGGACGAATGCCGACGGGGCGGGCGGTCTTCTTCATGGTGGCAGGGACAATCTCAGCGGGAAGGTGGAGGAACTCACGGAGGTACTCGATACCTTCATTGGTGAGGAAGTAGTAGTAATGCTGCCACGAGAACTGGGTCTTCACGTATCCACGGGAGTTGAGGGATTGAAGGGCCTTGATGACCTGGAGGTTAGGGACATCGAGTTCATCATGCTTGGGGGCATTGAAGTCCTTTTTGGCGACCATGACACCCTCCTTGAAAAGGCTTTCATAGATAAGCTTGCGGTTTTGTTTGGGAATAAGCATTATGAATCTATGTAACGAACAACATGCGCAATTAATACAAATGTACTCTTCATGCTGGGGGCTGTTGATGGATTCGGGCTGAGCAGTCCGTGGATAGAAACTGACCTTTTCCAAAGGAGACAGGCGAAGTGATGACGGGAAAGAAGGGGGGTTTGGTAAATTTCAGTTACTTTTATTCCTGACCTCCGTCAACTTGATTTGAAAAAAAATCTGGGGATCGCTCCGAAATCCGATCCTCTGGCTGCGATAAATGCCTCGGGCAGTCCGGCGACTATTATACTGATACATAGGTTGGGTTGTTGGGTTGTCTATATCCCGTGCTCCGACGACGAGATGTGCGCTTCAGGTAGAACTTGGCTATACAAAGGGCACTGGATATGGTTCCTGGGTTGGCGATACGCTGCAAGGCTTATGGTGCTCGCGTGAAATACCGAGACCGATGCAATTACAAATTTACAAATATATTCTTCGAAGGTCAGTTGGCTGGGTGATGCACTGGCACTGGGGACATAGCTTTTTGGCTCCCAACGTGTGCAGCCAGCATTTTTCGCAATGAACATGCCAGCAGCTTACTGAGACGAGAGGTGATCGATAGGGATCAAGACATATTACACATCTCTGAACAGCCTCGGACAAGGCCTTCTGCTCTTGCACCTGGGCTTTAAGAGACTCTATGAGCAACTGGGTGGCGTTGTCGTTTGTTCCGGAGTCCACGTGACTAGGGGCGGGCAGATAAGTCCTAACGGGCTGTAAGTCCTGGCTGCTTAGACGGTGATGGTAAGGAACACAGCATAAAAAGAAGAACCCGACGATTTGAAATACCTTGCTTCGGTCTGTAGAGTGTCGTTCTCATATTGCAATCCTTCATCGTCATTTCGGTCTTTTAAAATCAAAATGTCTCGATCGGAGAACTGAGCTTGTCCGTACACCTCGGCCTCTACCTGATCAATGTCGAGGTCGTCCTCCACGTCCTGTTCTTTTCGACAAGGTAAAAACCCAGTCCCGGCGAACCCTGCTTCGAGCAGGGATGTGGCGCGCACTCTACTCTGCCCTGCCCATTCGTACTCGACGAATTGTGTCGAAGAAACCGAACTCTGGGAGACATGGGATTAACAATTAGTTTGACAAGTGAAAACGACAACTGGGGCTTACGGGTGTGGTGGCATCTTGTGACTCGTTCCCTAGCTCATGGGTGGTTAAGCACTGATCAATATGCTGTGTGATTTCATGAATATCTCCCGAAAGCACTGCTTCACATATGAAGCATCGCTGAGATCTTTCGCCAGAAGCTAAAGAGATGTTGAGTGGCTGTCTAGATTTGGAATATTCGCTAAAAGAGCCCGCTTACAGTTGGAAGAATTTTTGGAAGTCCCGCCAGGTGACCTGGACGTGTTTCTTGATCTACTCTTTCTGCTCTTCTGTAGACATACGAAAGGTTGGTGAGTGTTTCGGTGTTGACGATTCGCGCGAATAATACTAACCGATTCTTTGGTCTTCTTGTTGGAATTGGAGAGTTTTTCTCGAGCTGCTACCGCTGCCTCCCGCTTCCCAGTAGGGCTAGGACGATAATCAATTTAATCGCTCGCCAGAGATGTCTTCCCGACGCGAAAGTTACCTTATGCTGACTGGAGTCATAGGTGAGCTACGTTTGCCGGCCGGTCTACCTCTACGCCTCTTCGGTCTATCAAAGTCAACGGATGATTTAATTATCAGGGGTTTTGCCGAAAACACGAGTTTACTAACGGGGTCGAGGACTCTGCTGGATCGGCCGCGTTCTGCTCGACATTTGTCTGCGACTCTTCGGGTAAATTCTTGAAAGCAGATAGGGGTAGTTTGATAAAGATACGCTCGGACATATTTTTTTCTACGCTTGGGTGGGCTTTTTTGCGTGAATTCTCTACGGTAAATTCCTACTCTACACTAGGTCTAACTCAATCGGCTCTGCCAAACGGGAAATGGGAGAACCGCTGGAATAGATACGTCTTACTCTGAGATAAGCAAACTTGGGGAAACCCTCGATAACGAAATGGATGGACGTGGTATTACGGGAGGATGAGAGAGTGAAGTCAAAATGTGAATAGTTTGACCATTAATGAATGGTTTAGGAAATCCTAAATCCTTGGAATTGAAAAATCGATCAATTAAGCAAGAATGAGCGGCTTTGAATCGCCAATCTATTCCATGACCACTGTGCATAATTCTGAGTGGTGGCCATCTGTGTATGCATATATAGATATTCTTCTCATGGCCTAAATCTTTGGCGTAGCTCCTGCTAAATTCTCCGTCATGGAGAGATAGACCTGATTACTTTGATAGTTCGTATTGCTTTGCCTTTAAAATCCTGCATCCGGAAAGCTGTTAAGTAGGACCCAACTGCTGAAAAGCCGAGAGTTCTGGCAAAGGTTAGAGTACACAGTAGTTGTTTGTGGGTACTGTTGGCATCTTATTCAGTCTGTATCAATAAGGTCTAAAGGAATCGCGCTCAACTGGCAAGTCCCAAAGAAAACTACACCATGAATGGAGCTTTGCAAAGAATTTATTAAACTTTTGCCATATATATACATTAGTTTATCTAAATATTAGTTTTCTTCTCCACTTCCTCGTCTTCCGCCTCCTCCTCCTCTCCTCTTCTCTTCTTCTTCTTCTTCCTCGTCCTCCTCTCCCAAACTTTCGTCGTCATTAGATTCCTCATCAGAGTCCTCGCCTCTTTCCGCCTTTCTCAGATATGAACGACGTTCTCTTTCCGACATGCTAGCAAGCAAGCGTTCTTCTTGCAATCTCTCTGCCATAAGGACCTTTTCGTCTTTAACAGTGCTGCAAAGTAGTGATTAAGATTGGTCCCCAAACATATTACGCTAATAGTTAAAACCAACCTTGGAAGAATCTGCTTGCTCTCCTGACACTTTGCGCAGACCTTTTTGTCATCAGCGCACTTATTACAAAGTACATGGTAGGCCTCCTTTACGCTCTTTTGGCCACAGCAAACACTGTTCAAAGATAAAATATCAGAAAAGGTGTACGGTATTGATAGAGAACAGTCTGAATACCATTTCTTGGCAGTGGTCAAAGGTTTGTACTTTCTGAACTTCTTTCTCCACTCAAGAACATCATGACAACGCTGGCATAGCCCGGAAATAGGCAAGGCATTGATGGCGCGTGTTTTCTTCGAGTTCTTGTTATGTTTATACGCAACTGTGTTTTGATACTTTTGGGGGCCTTTTTTGGCACCGGAGCCTCTAGTGGAGATACGTTTGACTGAAGATTCAGACATGGTTAGAGCAAGGAAAACCTGAAACCACAAGCTTGTCACAAATGGCCTTCTCTTCCCAGCAAGATAGTATATACTAGTAGAAAAAAAATTGTGGCATCTTGCCAATTTTTTTTTGCCAAATCTGGCACTTTGGTTAAATCCGAAATTTTCGCTATTGATGAAGCCTACTGAGAAAAGAAAAAAAAACCGAGACTGGTGTTGAATAGCCAACCTACTTAGAAATTCTCTTATTCTCCAAGTATTGTTGAGGAACCAGGTTTTCATAATCATAATACTCGCACTCGGACCCACACACCACTCCCTTCTATTATGGTAATGCATTGGCACCTTGTTTCGCAAGCATTCATTCTCCAGTTTATTAACGAGCGTCTCGACCTTACTCTCAGATTCGTAGACAAACCAGACTTCGTCGTGAATATTTGTACAGAAAATCTTTAGAGAGTAAAGAGCGTCAGATATATGAAAGAAAGAAGCAGATAAAGGAGGCCATTGAGGGTACGACAGGCTCGCACTCGAAGTTATATCCAATGAGACTCAATGAAGTATTTTCTTTTCGATAGAGGGCAAGGCTTTGCCTACCGAAGTGCGTAAAGAAACCGAAAACTTGAGAAAGGATCTCCAATACGATGAAGCCCAAGCTGGTCCATACAACGTTTGTTACTATTCGCACAGAAGCAGAGGCTAATCCCTTGATACCTTAATAGAACCAACAACCCATGTGGATGACGAATACGCTAGAGCTGGTGTCCAAGATCCCAAGATTATGATCACCACTTCCCGCGATCCCAGTAGCAGGCTCCAACAATTTGCCAAGGTAGAATTGGGTGCTGATTGAACACGTGGCACAGCGTACTGATATCAAAATTCAGGAAATGAGACTTGTCTTTCCCAATTCCCAACGTATTAATCGTGGTAACTATGTGATGTCAGAGGTGGTCGACGCTTGCAAAGCCAACGAGGTCACTGACTTGATTATTCTCCATGAGCATCGTGGTGAACCCGGTTAGTAGCGAATCCAGAGTGCATTCCCGGAGACAGTCTTCTTATTCTCATTTATATCCACACAGATGGCATGATTGTTTGTCACTTCCCCTACGGCCCCACTGCATACTTCACCTTATATAATACCGTGTTAAGACACGATCTCAAGGATCAAGGAACTGTGTCCGAAGCCTTCCCCCATCTTATCTTCAACAACTTCAACTCCAACCTTGGTAACAGAGTAAGTGATCCATGGACTAAAGATGTCGTTGGGTGAAGACTAACTGGCTCCTAACTTGGACCTGTAGGTAATGAACATTCTAAAATACCTGTTCCCAGTCCCCAAGGATGACAGCAAGCGCGTGATGACCTTCTCAAACGAGCAGGATTACATCTCTTTCAGGTAAGCATGACCCTCAAAGCCATAGTTACATAACGTACTCTAATATAACCCCCTACAGACACCATGTTTTCTACAAAACGAGTCACAAGGAGGTTCAATTAGCTGAAGTAGGCCCCAGATTCGAAATGCGACGTAAGTAGAATTAGCATGGCGACCTCAGAGGTGCATGGTACTAACTCAGGTTCACGCAGTATACGAAATCCGTCTTGGTACTGCCGACCTCTCGGATGCCGACAAGGAATGGGTGCTCCGACCCTATCAAAGAACCGCCAGAAAAAGAGAATTCCTCTAAATCACTGTATAGCTTTTCCGTCTGTGTTCCATTGTTGGTTCTTGTCGCCACAACCTTATTAAGATATTATAGAAATTGTGTTCCGTATTGTTTCTTTCCCCACCCCCATCATGAGCTTACTTGTTCTCGAAGACAATAAAAAAGAGTAATTTGGATTCCCTGGCTCGGTTTGGCGGACACTGGAAAATCATTTGGACAATGCCCTGGGTGATGTTAAGCGCAAACAAGAAAAGCAATTTATTTACATACAATCATTGAATAAGTTCTATTTCCTAGGGGTGCTCAGTTCAAGGGAACCCATTCCTTTGGATGCTTCAGAATCTCCAGCAACTTTTCTTCCTCGCCTCCCTCTTCGGGGGAGTGACAATACTCCCAGCGTGCGGTCAAAGGTAGCGACATCAAGATGTTCTCTATTTTGGGGCCGGGTCCTCGAAGACCAAACTTGGTGCCACGGTCATGGACCAGATTGAACTCCACATAGCGGCCGCGTCGAATCTGCTGCCATTCCTTCTGCTGGGGGGTAAATGTGTGGTCCTTTCGTTTCATTACGATTGGCACGTACGACGGAAGAAATGCGTCGCCGCACTCGCGCACAAACTTGAAGATCTGTTCGGGGTGATGGGTGTCTAAATCATCGAAGAAAACACCTCCGATGCCTCGAGCCTCACCACGGTGTGTAAGGTAGAAATACCGGTCACACCACTTCTTGAACTCCGGGTAGAACTCGGGATCGTGGTTTTGACAGGCTTGTTTCAGTGTGGAGTGGAAGTGAACTGCGTCTTCCTCGAACAGGTAGCTTGGGGTAAGGTCGGAGCCACCGCCGAACCACCAGGCCTGTGGCTTACCATCCTCGTCCTGGATCTCAAAGTAGCGATAGTTCATATGGACGGTAGGCACCATGGGGTTGTGAGGGTGCAAAACCAGGGAGATACTGGCCACGAAGAAGGGATATGGCCCTTCCCCTTGGAGTTCCATAGGCTTTTCGCGCATTTGCTTGACTGCGGCCTTGGGTAATTTGTTGGACATCACGGAGACATTGACACCGGCCTTTTCAAAGACGTTACCATCCTGAAGCACGCACACTGCGCCCTCGCCTCCGCCAGCTCGTTGATACTGATTAACCACAAACTCCTTTCCGTCTATCGCGGCAAGAGTGCTGACAATTTCATATTGGAGTTTTTTCACATAGTTGGCCATTCTTTGGCTCATAGCGGTAGGTTCTGTGTCGGCTGGTAACAAGACCTCGTATCTCTGTTTGTACAAAACACGAAGTGGAGCGCCGATCAGTTACACTTCACCTCAACAAAACGGTTGACCTCAACCTACCTTATCTTTCTCCATTTTTTCGGCTTCCTTCATGTAGCGTTGGGCTTCGGTCTGAGCTTCACAAGTTACCTTGACTTTCGTCTAGGAGTCTAATAAATACAACCAGTCGAATGGGAACCTGCCAACGGGAAATATATACCTGTGTTGTATAATAGCCAGCGCCAATGCCAATCGCTAGCAAGGCCGAGCTGTAAAGGACCGGGTGGCCTCGGGTTAGGGTGGGCTTCCGGGTCGTTGTACTGATCTCCCGCATTCCAGTCTGTCTCCAGTGCACAGTAGGCTTGACACTGTTAGGGAAAAAGGGACAAGTAAGTTGGGGGAAGCGAGGAACTCCCAGGGTGCAAGACATACTTTCTTAAGGTGGCCCTCGACAGGTATCTCAGCATCACTTCTACTTCAACAGCAAGGGTTTTCCGACACTCAGGGAGGCACGGGGAATTCTGAGGTGTTGCAGGAGGTTGGGCCGTTAAATATTTTTAGCAAACACCAACCCGAGCAACAATCGAATTTTTGGACGTCAAACATTCGGCGCATGAATATACGCATTATTTCCCCAGACAGTTTGGCTTGGATGTGATCAACCCCCCGGAGAGAATCCTCCATATATGGGATGGTAGATTCACCTATTGCCCCATATGGGTAGCCTATAATGATTACAAACGATTACTATAAATTAATGGTCGAGGCTGGAACCGGGATGCTGCAGAGACAATCAGCAAGAAACATCTGAACATGCTGATCGTGTAAGCACCAGATGAAAACACCTAGTTGGCATTAGGTTTGAAATCACACTCTTCAGAAGGAAACACAAACGAATCAATTCCTTCCAGATGCCCGCCGATTTCGAATCAACACCGCTCACGTGACCGACGCCGACGAGAAAAAATTACCAGACGAGTACTGGATTCATGACGAAAACAAACGCAAAGTAAGGGGCAACAGTTGAGTTGTTTGTGAAATGGGGATTCCATTGATTTATTAGAACTAAGATCGTTATGAAATCTAACGGTAACGTCTGAGAGACAAGGTGTTTCTCTTGATCCAGTTGTTGCGTCTGCCGGAACCGATGGTCTTGTTGAAGGCGTGTCCCTTACCGTGACCTCTGTTCTTCTTGCCGATGGCAGTAAGACCACGAGCTTCACGACGCTTGTGAACAGGGTTGCAGATCCAGTTGATGCGAGCATCACGACGGATGGCCTTGTGGGAAGGATCAACAAGGATAACCTCGAAGTACTTGTAGGTAGAGTCTTGGTTGACCCAGTAGGAGTTCAAGACACGAAGGTTGGCGCACTTGCGACCGACACGCTCCTCGGCGGTGGCACGGAGGGAACGTTGGTACTTCAAGTGGTTGATACCTTGGTTGACGGGCTTACCGAATTGAGCACCCTTGGCAACAGGTCTCTTACGGTTACCACGACGAACGCGGACACGGTAGATGACGTATCCTTGCTTGGCCTTGTAACCCAAACGACGAGCCTTGTCAGGACGAGAGGGACGAGAAGCACGGTGGATGACGTTCAATTGTCTGTATTCCCAGCAACGGACGCGGAGCAAGAAGCCCATGACGTCGGACTGCTTCTTCTTGTACAACTCTTCAATATACTTGTAGGCACCCATGCTTAGCGTTTGCTACCGACTACAAAAAAACCCCGGTTAGCAACTGGCTCGTGTGGTTGGTGTGGTGGTTGGGATGGTTGCATGCGCGTGGTTGATGGATTCACTCACCTTCAAAATAAAAGAAGTAAAAGGGCAAAGAGGAAGGACCACTACGCTTGGCCACCGATTTTATTCCCCACTCGTGCGGATCCCCTTAAAATTTTTCCACCCTTCTTTTTTTTCGGCCTTCCGACTGAGCTTGGCCAGGTTGAGATCGGTTTTTTTTTCTTGATCGCGTGCTGCTTAGAACTCGTGTTTGCTTTGTGTGTAAATTACGCAACATTCGAGCCGTTATGCAGTCCCAGGTAGGGGCGGTTGGCGGATGGCGGATGGCGAATGGTAGGTGACGAGCGATGGGTGATGGGCGATGAGTGATAATTCATACGCTTGGGACTAAGGCTTGGTTTCTTTATTAGTGCATCATGGTGAAGTTGACAAGCTCAGAAGGTACGGAATTTGTGGTCGATCGCAAGGTGATCGAGAAGTCGGTGCTCATCAAGATGATGCTTGAGGATGTGGGCGAGAGTGACACTGGTACGGAAGTCCTGTAGCCTTGGCCAGACATCTAACTAATTGTACTTGCCTCTCAAGCCATCCCCCTACCCAACGTCAGCGGCCCTATTCTCGCCAAGGTGGTCGAGTATTGCGCACACCACAAGGAGGATCCTGTGGAGAATGAGGACGACACAAAGCCCAAGACGTCCGATGATATTGAGGAGTGGGATTATGAATTCTGTAAAGTGGACCAAGGAACCCTATTCGAGCTGATTTTGGTAAGGTGGTCGAGCTCTGGTTTATTCGTTGTGTACGCATACTGAGTTTGGACAATAACCACAGGCTGCCAATTACTTGGATATCAAGCCGCTCCTTGACCTCACTTGCAAAACAGTGGCCAACATGATAAAAGGTAGGGACAGGCCGGCGGCCGAGTTTCCCACCACCAGACTAACCCCACCCTCTGACACCAGGCAAAACCCCCGAGGAGATCCGTAAGACTTTCAATATCGTCAACGATTTCACCCCTGAGGAAGAGGAGCAGGTGCGCCGGGAGAACGAGTGGTGTGAAGATCGCTAGCTTCACTACGGAATTGAGGAAAGCAACTGTATTTTAGTCACGTTTTGTCAATTTCATCAAGAGCAATAAACTATGGTCCTTGGAACTTTCATATGTGCTCATCCCCAGAAGAGAGACACCGGACTTCTACGATTGGCAAGCTTCGTCAAATCTGCCACAGGTTTGAGCCAGTTTCTTTCGCACCATTATTACGCCCTGCGGTTTGGTCACCAATTGGTTGCGGATGTGCGTCTCACCCTGAGCATAGCCCATTGAAGGTGGATCACTAAAGTAAAGATTATCACAGTGGCAATGAGGGAGGGGTAAGTTAAATGCCTTGTTAAATCGGCAGACAACCGGTTGATCAGGGCTTAGATCGCTTTAGGCTGTAATATGGGCTAAACTGGGAATTCCCAGCAAATAAAAGTGAGGCCCCTCCCGTCTCCAACATTGTCCTTTCAATGGTATCGTTGGCCGAAGTTCACACTGTACTCTCTACACTCTCCATTGCCTCTTGCCTTCTCGTGGCATCGGTGATTATTTTCATTTGGTACTTCAACAAGGAGGCGGTCAATCGTGTGAGCATCCGGTTGACCCTGGCCATGTTGATATCGGATGCTCTTTTCACCACGGCAAGCAGATGGGCGGCATACCAGAGTGTTCCGTGGGTGGGCACGTTCTGCGTGTGGCTCTATCTATTCGCCTTCAACTCTTTCTGCTTCCTGAACATCGCCATTGTATTGAACCTGTATCTGATCTTTGTTCGGGGGACACGGAACGCTGTGAACCTGGAGAGGATTTATTTTATCTCGGTGTTCTGCGTTGCCTTCACCCTTGCCACCCTGCCGGCGGCCTTTGGGGTGATTGGGCTGGATTTCGAGGCTCATACTTGCTGGTTTATCAACCAGACAAGTAAGAGCTCTCGCATTTGGCAACTGATGACCTACGTGCTACCTTCCCTTGCATGCGTATTGTTTTGCACCCTGACGTTGGTGTTGATCTTGATCCACCTCTTCAGGCAGAAGCTCTACTTCAAACGCAATGCATACGAGCCGGATGTCGAGAGGACCAACCGAGTCAGGAAGCAGCAGCGTATGATCAACTTCATGGTGGCCAGGATTGTTTTGTATCCCATCGTGATTGTTCTTGTCCGATTCCCCATTGTGATTGTGATACACTATGTCTACGTCCAGAAGGCCAATCCGCCTCCTGCTTGGACCTCTCAGCTCACCCAAACCTGCGACGTCTCCCAAGGCCTTCTCAACTCCTTGGTGTTTTGCTTGGATCCCGCCCTTCACTCGGCATGGCACTCGTTCCGCCAGAACATGACTCGGCGGTACACCATGAGCACCTGCTTTGACAAGAGCTTCACCGCCACCTGGAGGAGACGGGTTCTAAAAATATTCGCCTACGAAGTCTCTGACGAGAGTTCAACCTACGACTCGTTTAGGTACAGCGAGGGCAAATCCGAAGATGTAGAGGGGGAGGAGGAGATCAAAAGGTTATTGTGACGGCCAACCGCTGCGATCAAAGAATATTCCCAATTAAGCAAACCACTGTCAATATAATCCTACATAATCCCTACGATTTTGCAATCCCTCGACATCAGGTAAAAAAGTAAATATCCATCCCGTGCCCCCTAATTATGTGAATATCCAAGAATAAACCACGGTACACTTTATCGTTTATTAGGGAGATTTTCTAGTCTCCGAGAAGTTTACATACGTATCGGTTCAACCATTGATACCTCTACTCCACAGCCCCCCTTTCTACTGAGCTAAAAGAAATGCAAGTATTCACACATGTGTGTCCAAAGCAAAACTGGCAACATGAAATTAATTGGACGTCGGCCTAAGAGCGCCCAGATGTAATGCGCGTTGGGTGAGTAAGACTCAGCATATGGAGCCTTTACTCAATGTGATATGCCTGTAACTCTCGTCCTGAGGAAAGTTCGGGGTTAAAGGGATGTCTATGGAATACTCGGAATACTTCTGGAAGCCATTTCCCTGAGAACGACTTCGACGCTCCTCTTCTTTAACTTGCACAAACCAGGTAAGGTAGAAGTATGCGGCAAAGTTGATGAAGCCGCGTAACGGTGAGAAGAACGCTTGCATTATGGCGAAGGCGTAGCAGGAGGACCCGGTAGCCATAATGTATATCCGGTTCAAGGACCCAGGCGTCCTACATTGGGCAAACTAGGGGTTACAATCAAGGAAACCAGGCATTGCTCAGCCAGAAAGATCCCTACCATACGATAATAAAGGCAGCCAAATACAAAGATACGTTTTTCCCGTAAATGTATTTATATTGTGAGCGACCGGTGCTGGTTGAAGAAGCTTGGTTCAGTCGGAGCCACAGCACAGCAAAAGATCACTCCCTCTTACCCTGACACACTCTTGGCGGTTTGCCAGATAAGTCGGCCGACCCAGGCATAAATGACTGCGTTAAAGAGGAAAACAACCCAGAGCGGTATGAATAGAAAGGCCAGCTGATGATATGGATGGGTGCTTGTAATCCAACACCTATATACCGCCGGGTCAGCTAAGACAGACATTCGAGGCACCAGTGCTATATATATATATATATATACTATACTAACCATAATATGGCGTCCCCATACAAGTTGTTGCCATTGGCACTATCGACAAACACCGGTACAACGGCCATCACCACTCCTGCGGAGTAGCAAATGACAACATAGTACTTTTCGTATTTTAAAATATCATCTAAACTGAGACCCATGTACAGGATGAGCACTAGATTGAGGGAGATCATGGCAGTCCATAGGATGGAGGATATGTCACCCCATTGCATGACGCCAGCCTGGAACTGGCAAAGAAAGCTCTCGGTTCCGGCCATGATGCCCCATCTTATTGGCAAAGGTAAGTGGGCTGTTCCAGCTCAGGGGGGGGGCAGGACATGAGGACAAACCTTCCAATGAACCTAGAGATAACCGACATCAAATCCGCGATGGACATGAAGAATACCAAGCGCGCAGTTGCAGTCTGGAACCGCCGCCAAAAGAGAAAGGCCTACAATTGGTCTCTAGGTTAGCGCAGCACAGGTCGGGACAGAAGTAAGTGAATACCCACCAGTATGCTTCCTAGTGACCCAAATATACTAAGAGCGGCCGTAGCTTTGCTCACATACTGCAGAGTATCAAGCTGTGCATCGGTATAGGCCATAAATGTGCAGATGTGATTATAAAGGAGGATTGATTCTAGTGGAGGGGGTTTGCAAGAATGTGGCACATAGGATGCGAACTCAGAAAATGGGCACCATGGCGAGTATTTATTGGCAAATGCTCTGGACTGGATGGAGCTAAGATTGGTAAATATGGCATTGGCAAACAAGTATATGGCCATTTTACTCGGAATTCAACGGGTTTATTAGGCTTATCACATGTAGCATACGCTATAGCTAAGTAGATTTCCTATTGAACTGGACAACTAACCAACATGGAGCATCGGTTGGCTAGTTGGGATGAGATCGGGATGGTCTACTTAGCATCCAGAAATTCTCATGGCTATCTGGGAATTCATGCAGCATCACCCAAGAATCCATGTAATATCGGGGGAATCGCCATCAATGCAACATCAGGGCAGGTCACACTGTCTCAACATTCCTGATGCTAGACACAACACCATCAATGTCACACAAACCTCTCGCGTTCCCACAGGTGGAAGGCGGAAAAGGCCCAGGAATCCAATGCCACCCAGGGAATGGTAGATGGCTAAATTTCCTGATTTACTCCCTCTGCATCGCACAGGGCTAGCCCAGCCATTTAGGCTTTGGAATATGGTTTGTGGAAAAGTGCGCCATATCCTTTGTGGATCCATTCTGTTCTTTTGTGAATCTACTTTATTCCCGGGTTTGGCCTATGACTATTATGGTGAGATTACATATCCGCCATCTGGATATGCATATCTCGGATGATGATAATATCCCCCGTATTGCACTCCGCCAAAAGGAGGTGGCCCTGCAGCAAATGCCGGGAATCCGTTTTGCTCGGCGCTTTCGTATGAAATGGGTGATACGCTCTCCTGCACTATCTTGATTTTAGGCAAAAGTGGAATTGCCTTGTCAGTGATGGCGGTCACCGTTCTTCCTACCGCGGGGTAGGTTACCTCGCCCCCAGGTGATTTCACGTGCACCCACTCCTCTTTGTCCAAGGAGTAGACTTGGATCTCGTTCTTCACATCCAACCCGACGACATGTCGTCCGGAGGAGCCATTGATCCGTTTCAGCTGGACGTATTCCACGGGAGTCCATGATTTCTTGTCCCAGTGATAGGTGACCAGGTCCTCACCATCGCCGTCTCTGGCAAACATAACGAACACCTGGCCGTCGCCCAGAGCAGCCACGTTGACGGGCGTTAGTTTGTGTGCCGGTGCCCTCAGGCGTTTCCAGTTGCACCCGCGTAGGGTCCTCTGGTATCCACAATAAACTAGATGCTCTTTATTGTTAACTCCCCAGACATGCTCTACGCTTTGAACGTATTCATCGGTGGTGCTGGCTGACACTGTGGTAAGTCGGCCATTCACCTGATTCCATAAGCCATCGCTATATCGGTAAACATGCCCCCTGCTATCCAGGCCCCAGGCGTGATTCTCGTTCAATCCGGCCACCTGGACTAGCCGGCCGGGAAGCTTACGCCACGAGCCCTTCTTTTCATTCAGCTTGAACACCTCCTCTCCAGAGGTGACAGCCCACAAGGAGTCATCAAAGCCCATGGAGATCTGGTTGAACCCCAGATCCTTGACTTTCTTCCATGACTCCCCATCAAGGCCGGATGTCGTCTGGAAGAGATATCCTGTTACGGAGTTGCTCAGCGTAGCCAGTACGCCGACCAGCGCAGAGTTGATGACGAGGTGATGTCTTCCCCACATAGCAAGACGAACAGACCCGATGGTGGATGAGTGTGAGAGGGAAGTGGCAGATCACTATCTTTTTGTTGAGCGTTGAAACATCCCATCCCAGCCAAATAGACAATACATCGTTTTACATGGTGACTCAAGGTTGCGCCACTATTCAACCCAAGAAATGAAACCCGCATGACACAAACAACCCGATGTTACAGACGCTTCAAATATAGCGAGAGCACGATGCTCGGTGAAGTAACAAAGGTTCCTTTCCTTCGTGACCGATACAGACTAAGGGCCCGATGCGGTTTTCTGGAATCTCTTGTGACCTCCCTCTCTTCGCTCTCTCAGTTCTAAGCTGCGCTTTGCTGGGAGAAGGATATCTGTATACGTCTGCAGGGGAGAGCAAATGGTCAGAGGTAAAGGATATTGGGATACGCCAGATTTCTGCTGGTTATGATGATGCAGTGTGGGGTCTGACGAATGCCCAAGAGGTCTTCGTTTACACTGAGGATGGTTGGAATAAGGTTCCAGGGAACATCCAAGCTGTCTCGGCCATCAATAAATACTCTGCTTGGGGCATCGGACAGGATAACGCTGTGTTCAGGTTCACCAACGGCAAATGGTACCAAGTCAACGGGCAGCTATCAAGCATCTCCGTGTCCCAACAAAAGGACCTCTATGGAAACCGGTTCGAACATGTCTGGGGAATCTCGCCTACGAATCGTCTTTGGTATTGCAAATACCAATTATCTGACAGGTACCAATGCCAATGGTCTTCCGTAAGAGCCCCCAAAGATTCTCACGTCGTGGCCCTTGCCGCTGCCGATGAAAGCGTGTATGCATTGGTTGATGCGCGCAATGGGCTCGGATATCAGATGTATTGGTATCACAAAGGAAGATGGGCAGTGTTGGATCAGCGCTTGACACAGATATCCTCTTCTGTGAGAGCTGGCAAAATTATTGGCCACGATGCTAAAGGTAACATACATATCTTGAGCCATGGGGAGAAAGCCTGGAGGCAATACGGAAATCTGGGCATCACAACAGGTTATGTTACATTGGGAAGTCATATCTGGTTCCTGTCTAGAGAAAAGGCAGATCTTCCCAAGGAAGAGCCAGAGAAGGTGGAATATTGGTAAACATAATAAACGTTCAACAGCACTATTATCCGTTGCTCCTCACAATGTCTTGGTGCTGTTCAATGCTTACTGAGTTCGGCAGAACTCAGATCAACAGTTGATTGGTTACTACTGGAATCCAGTTAAAAAGTGCCAACTTGGTAAATCAACACCAGTTACTCTGAGCAACCGGCGATTCCCTAATTCTACGTAGGTGGATGCATATAAATATTTGCGTGGCTTAAAGTTGTCCTAGTAAAACAAGAACGTTCGGGATACCAAAAAGTGTATTCTTGCTTTAGTTGAGCCCCTCGGTTCTTGAAGAATGGTTTCCTTCAAGTTCTCTGCACTGCTTTCGGTGGTGTATCTTTCCAGTGCAGCTGTTGCTGATACGCCACCAGTTAAGACCTGGCTACAAACCTCGTGGGGAGCGCCTGATGTAGCTCTAGAAATTCTGTAAGGCTGTTGTTTGCTACCCTTTCAGGCTTGAGAGCATCCTTTTTAATCTTGGCTTGTGGTTTTTAGGGAATATGTGTCCAAACAAAACGGAACCGCTTTCTTCCCACTGCTTGACGCAATCACAAAATCTGACATCTCAGAGAAATCCCAGGCCGTTAAATATAACAGCATTCTCTCGCTTATTGAGAAGCAGGAGTTGTTGAGTCCACCATTTACCGGACCGCTCCTGAAACTATCGTTGGCTGTCCATGACACTGCTCCAGCTGTTCAAGCATACTATCATTATTATAATGTTAGCGTGATTCCAGAACATATGGAACGGGACTCTTCTTTTGACGTAACCTGTTCTGTTTGGGCTGACTGGTATGGCGAGCAAATATGTGATGTGGAGAAGTTGAGAAGCAGAGTCAGCAAGTATTCCGCCAGCACAGTAAAGTATGTGGTGTTGTATACTTCTTTCGTTACACTTCGTATGTCCTAACGCCAATCTCTTCAGCCCCACAAGCAAACTTCTCGTCTTCGATCACATCCAGAACCCTGATGGAGTGGATTTGAAAGAGACTCCTATGGTGATCTTGTACGCCAACCCTTTATCGGAGAAGTTTAAAGAGTTTCATGATTATTTGTATGAACTCTCGGAGCAAGCCCTACTTTCGTACGTTTTAAGATATAAGCCTACGGATAAGAAAGTGGACCCCTTGTACCTGTCAGGCTATGGCGTGGAGCTAGCCCTTAAGAACACAGAATACATGGTTGTTGATGATAGAAAAGTCGATCATGGTAGCTGAGCTTGTGCTTCATTGTCATTGATGGGTTTGACAAGTACTGATTGTTGCGTACTAGATGAAAAAGACGACGCTCAGGCCAGGAGCACCATCCTTCACGGGGAGGAAGGCTCAAGTAACGCTGAAGTGGACAAACTAGATGAAGAGATTCCGGAGATTAAAGCCTTACGCTCGGGCCAAATCAAAAGTAGGAGACTTTGATGTTCGGTGAGGCTTGAACGGATACTAATTTTATTGCAAAGGTCTTGGTATAAAGACGATGCAGTATATCCTGCAATCACAGCAACCACTCCGTATCCTCCGCCAGATCTCGCAGAATTTCCCTAAATATGCACATATTTTAGCTCAACAGCCTACCAATACCACATTCGAGCGCGAGATGAACAATCCCTCAGGTGTATCACCCGGAACGAATCTTATTAACATCAATGGGCTGCCGGTCGATACCACTCAGATCAACCCATTCAGCCTCGTCAAACTCCTTCGCACCGAGGCCAGCATCATCGCAGCATTGGAGTCTTTTTCCATCAACCCACGCCAAGCAATTGAGCTATTGAGCTCTGCACATCTGAGCGCGAGTGGTGACAATGCGGTCTTTCAGGATATTTTCGATGTTCGAGCCTCAGACCAGGCGATCACCTGGTGGAATGACCTTGAAAAGGATAGGCGCTACAGCAACTGGCCCAAAGGAATGTTCAGCCTCCTCTCGCCCGTATATCCAGGACAAATGCGATACATTCGTAAAAACATCTTCTCCGCATTGTTCGCACTGGATCTATCGGTCAAGGAACACCTCAACCTGGTAGTGAACGACATCTCGGAATTCATCCGACAAGAAGTACCTGTTCGCTTTGGTATTGTTCCAATCGTGGACCAAAGCGACAGCAATGGTGAGGATTTTCCCGATCTCAGATATTCCCATGGTCTCCACTAACCCAGGTTGGATGATTTAGCGTCTCTTATGGCGAAGTCATTCGAGTATTTCCTCACTGAGTATGGAAGAATCCCAGCCATGACTTTCCTGAAAACGGTAGGTTCCGGTTTTCCACGGGAGCCGAGACTTCAGAAGCATTAATCTTGTTGTGTGTGTGTGTGCATTAGGTGTACGAAAAGCTTGGCCAACCCTCTGGCGAATTTAACCGTGTCATCCAGGACTCGTTCGAGAGCACCGTTGCCTCCAGTAAAATCAAAAATCCCGAAGCGCCGACCACTTTCGAGGCATTCCTTCATGATCAGAAGTATGACGAGATCCTTGCAGAGATCCGCGACTTCAGCACCAGATTTAATTTCACTCCCGGTAAGAACGCGGGGATGTTTTTGAATGGAAAATACTTCGACGTAGAGCAGGTAAGCAGCGACTTGAGCTACATGATTGAACGATTCATCTGTACTCACACCTCAACACCAGGGATACCAAAGAAACCTTATCGAAACCTATCGCATTCATGTGGAATACTTGCAGATGGCCGTTTACCGACGAGAGATAACTGATGAAACCAACGTTTACGAACATTTCTTGACCCTGCCTTCTGCCTATCCCAGAAGAAACCCGATCCTGTTTGTATCTGACAAACAGCCCCTGGACATGATCGGTCTAGACAGCCTGACACAACACACTGATCAGTTATTTGACACCATCTTGTATGTCTCTGACGCCCAACCGCAACCCGTCAGTCTCTGGTTAATCTCTGACTTCACAACCGAAGAAGGGGCTAAATTAGGACTGGAAGCCCTCAAATCTTATGGCGAAAGTCCGGATTTCCGGGTTGCGTTCATCCATAAGGGATCTGGCCATGCCCAAGGGGATGCGTCATTGATTCTGTACAATGCACTAGCAAACGGTGGAGAAAACCAGATCGCGGAATTGAAGAGTCTGTTCGAAAACATTGTCGCCCACGAGCCCTTGGACTCGCGGATTCAGGCCCTTGAAGAACTTAAGCCAGTAGCTGCAGCTCACTGGGACCAATATAAGCGGTTCTTGAACAACGCGATCAAGCCCCATCAGGGAGTGGGAAGCATCATCATCAACGGTAGGATCATCAACTCCATTCCGAGCGTCAAGCAACTCTCAGCAGACGATATCGCATTTCTGGTGAAATATGAACGTCGCGAAAGAGTCGATCCACTGCTTGCGGCATTGAAAGAGTTGAATTTGGTCACAATCACCGATTCCCCCGACTCCATCATGAAGATATGCTTCGTTGTAAACCAGTCCCCCATGTTGCATGCCTCTCAAGATGGTTTCGAGAACAAGCCAGCGGTACGCTCTCGCCTTAACTTTGACCATCAATCGCCTGAGAAGTTGATCACTGTGGGTGATCAAGATAAAGCCATCTTCGATATCCAAGGTGTGCTTGACCCGCTAAGCGAAGACGCGCAGAAGTGGACTAGCGTTCTGGAAGCATTGGCAGAGCTCGATATTGTACGTATCCAGATCCTGTTGAACCCGGTTAGAAACTTGGAGAAACTACCAATCAAGCGATTCTACCGATATGTTTTCCAACATGAGCCTCGCTTTGACCCAGAAACCGGAAACCTGATCGCCCCCCTTGCCCGCTTCAACGGCTTACCAAGCGACCCTCTTCTTACTCTTGGAATGGACACCATCTCGCCTTGGCTTGTAACACCCATCGCTTCTATCCATGATCTTGACAACATCCGTTTGGCAGACTTGGATGACAGAAACAAGAGAGGCGTCGAGGCAACCTTCCAGCTCAAGCATATTCTGGTCGAGGGCCATTGCCGAGACATGACCACCAATGCTCCGCCCAGAGGCTTGCAACTTGTCCTGGGTACGACCAGCTTCCCTTCGTTAGTAGATACCATTGTGATGGCCAATCTTGGCTACTTGCAGCTTAAGGCAAACCCCGGGGTGTGGAAACTCTCGCTGAGAGATGGACGCTCCAAAGAGCTCTATCACCTGGAGAGCTCCGGAAGCCAGGGCTGGTACAGCGGAACGGTCGAGGAAATTGGAAATGAGGTGGTGCTGAACAACTTCGAGGGGGTGGTGATTTTCCCACGGGTGCGTAAGAACTCCGGGATGGAGAATCAGGAACTGGATCAGGAAAGCGCGAAAGAAAACGAGAAAGCAGGTTTCTGGGCCTCGCTGAAGTCCAAGATCTTCAAGGAGAAATCGAACGAAGCGCCCGAAGCTTCAAAGGAGATCCAGAAACGGCAAGCAGAGATCAACGTATTCTCGGTGGCCTCGGGACATCTTTACGAGCGCTTCTTGTCCATCATGATCCTCAGTGTCTTGAAGAACACCGAGAGCACGGTGAAGTTCTGGTTTATCGAGAATTTCCTTTCCCCGTCGTTCAAGGACTTTTTGCCTCACATGGCCAAGGAGCACAACTTCGATTACGAGCTGGTCACATACAAGTGGCCTCACTGGCTTCGCGGCCAGACCGAGAAACAACGCACGATCTGGGGATACAAGATCCTCTTCCTAGATGTGCTCTTCCCGCTCGACCTGAACAAGGTGATCTTCGTAGACGCTGATCAGGTAGTCCGTGCTGATCTGAAGGAGCTTGTGGACATGGATCTTCATGGCGCGCCTTATGGATACACTCCTTTCTGTGACGATAGACCGGAAATCGATGGATTCAGATTCTGGAAGCACGGCTATTGGCAAAACCATCTTCAAGGAAAACCGTATCACATCAGCGCGCTCTACGTGATCGATCTGAACCGCTTCAGGCAGATGGCTGCCGGGGATAGACTCCGTGGACAGTACCATGCACTCAGCGCCGATCCCAACTCCTTGGCAAATCTGGATCAGGACTTGCCAAATAACATGCAACATGAAGTGCCCATCCACTCCCTACCGGTGGAATGGCTTTGGTGCGAAACATGGTGCAGTGACGGTTCGCTCAAGAAAGCCAAGACCATTGATCTGGTAAGTTTCAGGCTTGATCCTCGCCTGTGTGTTTACCTGTGTGTTTACTAATCCATCTATCACCATCAGTGCAACAATCCCATGACCAAGGAGCCGAAGCTCGAGCGTGCGAAGCGCTTACTACCGGAATGGGAAGGCTACGACGAGGAAGTCCATCAGCTGGTTAAAAGACTGAATTCTGACAAACGTTCAGCAAAAGAATCAGCCACAGTAATCCAATCAGCCACTGTCGCTGCTCCAGAGATCAAAGACGAGCTATAGATAGCCATCACCTATCAAATTTCCCGAGATCCACCATGCTTTCCTATTAGTCACTATCAACCTGAAATAAAATTATCGGTATCATCCATAAACGGCGACCACGTAACATCCACATTCTCGGTATGTTCTCGATAAATTGAGTGATTCATCAATTACTAATATACCGCCAGTATATAAGGCTGGAGTGGTAAGCATCCCTGCACTACTAAACAATCATGAAAGCCGTACTTGTAAAGCAGCCTGGTAAAGATCTCTAGAGATCTTTTAAGTCTTCCGGACCGAAACTTACACATTTACTACTCAGGTGACTCGAGCCAACTCTACCATGGCGAAACGGAAATTCCTCAGATCAAGGATCACGAGCTCCTTGTAAAGGTATCCAGAGGCTCAATATGTGGCAGCAGTTTATCAACGCACGCTAACTTTGTCTATCCACCAAAAGGTCCATTACTTTGCCTTGAACCGTATGGACATCCTTCAAAGAGAAGGGAAATACCCTGTTTCAAAGGACGTTAGTCAGATATTGGGCGTGGAGATGTCGGGTGTGGTGGAGCGTGTGGGTGCCAGTGGTACGGATACGTCTTGTGGTTCAAAAGGGTCAAACAACACGACTAACCTTCTATACTTCATATCTACATAGTGACGAATTTCAAAGAGGGTGACAAGGTTTTCGGTTTGATGTACGGCGGAGCTTACGCCGAGGTTAGTGGCAAAGTCGCTGTGGCTATATATTCCTTCACTAATAGCAAATACATGGAATAGTACTGTGCTATCCACGAATCAATGGCAATGCACCTTCCTGACGAACTAAGCTTTAAAGAGGCAGCCGCAGTTCCTGAGGTATGCGGTATCGCACATACAATGAATTCTGGAGTAGCCCAGACAAGCATGTAGTAACATCCGTATCCCCTAGGCCTGGTGTACTGCATATCAAGCACTTCACTGGATTGCAAGCATCAAAAAAGGCGACAATGTTTTGATTCACGCCGGAGCTAGTGGGGTTGGCCTTGCGGCGATTCAGCTAGCCAAGCGTGCTGGAGCGTAAGTACAGCCCAAACGGAATGGATGAGTGAAGAAGCAGGTTCTAACGAGTCGTCTCTTAGCAACAAAATATTCGTGACTGCTGGCAGCGGAGACAAATTGGAATTCTGCGAAGGCTTGGGCGCAACCGATCCCATCAACTACAAAACCGAGAGCTTCAAAGAAAAGGTGAGGCATTCCGCTTCGGTGAAGTGCTTGCCCCAGAACTAACACCTTGTCTGTGCATAGATCCTCAACTCGACCGACCAGTATGGTGTTGATATCATCGTCGACTTCATTGGCGCCAACTACTGGAACGACAATATTGAGATCTTGGCGAAGGACGGAAGAATGGTCATTCTAGCCTTCATGTCAGGTATGGACTGTCTCGTCCCTGGCCTCCATCACGTGATCATAGGTTAACTCCTCCACAGGTGTTCAGGTTGAGAACTTCAACATCGGCCCGCTGCTCCGTAAAAGACTTAGAATTGAAGGCTCGACACTCCGCTCCCGAAGTGTTGAATATCAAGTAAAACTCTTCGAGGATATCTCCAAGGACGTGATCCCCAAGTTCATCAATGGCGAATACAAGATTATCGTCGACAAGGAATTCTCTTGGAAGGATATCAAGGAAGCCCACCTGTACATGGAAGCCAACAAAAATACCGGCAAAATTGTAGTTCGTGTTGATTAATTTCTAGCAATAAATCCTAGTGCGCACTTGATATGAAACTATTTGGTATCCCTTTCCACAACTTGGCAATGAGCCCCAGCCCTGATTTTTCGTGCATCGCGTACAAATTACATCCCACCACACCACACTTGCAATTGGTTGTTCTGGCCAGACATCTGGAAATAGCCAATTTATTAGACAGTATAATACTACACTTCAAATTTTGAGGTAAAGGTAAGTTTTGTTCTATTATATAATTATAACACATGCAGCAGGATCTAGCTAGCGAACTTGCGCCTTTCTTTCTTTTCTTTCTTGCTTTCCGCCTTGGACTTCTTCTTGGACTTCTCTTCTTTGTCTTGCTTGCGCTCCTTCTTCTCGCTCTTGGATTTCTTTTTCTTGGTGGCATCAATAGCATCGAGCACGCTTAGGAGATCCTTGGATTTCTTGGACTTCTTCTTAGCCGGCTTCTCGGCCTTCTCCTCCTCATCATCATCATCATCCTCGGTCTCGTTATCATGGTCGCTCTCATTGTTGGTATGTGCAGTGAGTCCGAGCTTACGTTTCTTCTTGAACAAAAGATCGATCTCATCGCTAACGTAAGTTTGCTTTTTACCAAGGTCCTCATCCATCTCCTTCATAACCATGGCTTCTGGGTTGTGTTTCTTCCTCTTGTCCTTCTTTTCGGTGGGTGCCTCGGGAGCCATACTCTCCGAAAATCCTAGATCACCAAGATTGGAGCTGGGCACTGGCAATTTCGCTCTAGCAATGTCGGTCTTCTGATCTTTGGATTTACTGTAGACTGCATCGCCAAGGATGTCCTTGAACATCTCCTTCTTTCTCTCCACGCCCTTTTCCTTTTCGATCCACTCTTCGCGCTTGCGTTTGAACTGGTCGATCTGGCAATTACGCAGGATGAACTTGCCGTGGAAGCAGGCTGCGATAGCCTTCTCGTTCAGCACCAACTCGGTGGCGATCTTTTCCTTCAACTCGATGTCCGACACAGCCCAGCACTTATCAACGATGTGACTACCATACTTGTCCATGGCCATTTCATGATACTTGCCAGCAAAACTTCTGATGATCTTACGCTTGGCCTTAAGGCTGACGTTTGGTGAGGTGAGGAAGGATTCGACCACACGGGACCCAATAGGGTCTAGGGTCCAGCTATAAGTCGAGTCCAATGGTTGAGAGAGATAACTGTTCATGACGAGGCTGTTATGCTCCTCAGGGAAGAGAAGAAGGGACTGTAGCATTAAAGCACCTTGGGGGTGGAATTTGCTTGGCTCGTGGATATACCGGTCGTATGATTGCATTCGGATGACAAGATTCACAAACTCCTTACGCTCATCCATGGTATTCGCGCCAAATGCTTTACAGATACCCTTGACCACCTCCTTGTAGCAGCAACCCAATCGAACACAGGCATCGATCGAGCTACGAATAACCCCGGAACGCCCACGCATCAAAAATCCGCTGAAATCCGGAACAATCTCACTGATCATCACCTCCAGCTGACCCTCGCTCTTGGCGTTCGTCAATAAATGCTGCACCACGAAATTCGCTATGGGGTGTTGGCAAAGGTTGGCCAAGCGTCCACGGAAGTAAGTGGTGTAGATAAGCTGGAATAAGGAAGCAGAGGAGACCTGGAGAATCTTCTCGAAAAGATGCGAGCCAACTTGATCCTTGATCAAAGTGTCCACAAAGTTGTCACGTCTACCGATATCGTCGACCTCATCTAAATCGATCCGTCGCATGTGAGTATCACGACTTTCAATGCCTTAGAACGAAGGGAAATTACCTTGCTTTGACGAAATACCCATCAGCAATTTATCAATCAAATCGTCATTCAAAGACTCATCTTTCTTCGATTGCAAGACCAAAAGAAGCTGATCATGGGAATGTTAGAATCCGTTACATCCAGACTTCAGATGAGCACCATGTCCGCTTACCTGCAATACTGGACTAGCCACCGCGTGCACCGCAAGACTTCTGACCACAACATCGCTCATACCAGTGATAATCAAGTTGGTAACCTCGTCTAGCATCTTGGTGAAGCTAGGTGGCACTTGGCGTGGCTTGGTCAATGCCTTGAGTGCGGTGCTATTGTGCTCTTCATTGTACTTGGCGGATTTCTTACTACGGACAGTTGTCTTTCCTCCACTCTCGGACTCCAGGGGTTCGCCAGAGAGAATAATAAGGATAACTCGAATGATGTGGGAAGCGTATGGATCAGCGATTAAGGAATTCCAGTGAGGTTGTAGTTCCTAGGCGATGAAATGTATCAGTATCTAAGAAGCTTAAGGAGCATCCCCGCAATGATTGACATACCTTACACATGTCCAAGAACATGGATTCCATAGAGGGGAGGGGATTTTCCTCACCTTCCTTCTTTTCGTTTTCAATGACATTCTCACCTTTCAGCTGTTTTCCAAATGACATTAGAATCAGGCTTTAGGATTATTCGACCAATCAAACACTACCTCTTGCTCCATTACACCAGCCGCCAAACTCAAAAGGGTTTGACAAACGTGTGAAGCGAATCGATGAACAAAGCACTCAATAAATCTAAAGCGAGAAAACAAGCTTCATCAGTACGACAGTTATTGTGCCTCGAAACGTTCTTTAAAAAACCTCGTACTTTCCGGGGAGTTTGCTGAAGAACACTCGTAGCTGAAATTCGTTGGAAATCTTGAAGAGTTTCTCGAGAATTAGAGAGCAAGAGTGGTCAGTGGTAAGCTGAAGCTCCTTGTTGTCTACTTCAGCGTACACGTTCTCCAAGAACAAGTCACGTTCTAAAATTAAATAGATGAGTTACTGAAACACAATACCAGAAAACTCCTATGTTTCCAACCTTCGTTATTCTCGAAACCATCATTCTCAAGCTTGGATTCTACACCTTTGAAATATTGTTGGATATCCGGATCTAAGCGACCGTAATGTGCACGGCTGAAATTATGGTTTTCCCAGTCGTTTTCCCCTTGATAGTAATTGTTGGGGTCATCGTACTCCTGCTGCGAGGTGGGCTCATATCTTTCCTCAGCCGCACCCCGAGAATCATACTCGTTGTAGTTTTGCTCGGGAGCATCCTGGGTCTCTCCCTTGCCGGATTTCTTTCCTCTACGACCACGTCTTTGTTTATCACGAGGCATTGTGTTAGAATCGTCTCACCAAAGAAGCGTATCCTGAGCAAAATTCTATGTCAATCAATGATATTATTCATGATAGAAAAAAAATTCAAAAAAAAGCAACGGATTTTTTTTTCTTTTTTGGTCAACTTATGCTCTTGAGCATCATCCTGTGACTACCAATCATCGGGTGATGGGCATTGATTTTAATGAGCAGTGCAGCAAGCGGCACTAAGCTGCAAACTGCAAACTGTGTCCTCCATTGATATTTCCAAGATTGCTCAATAGTAAGGAGGTACGGATTCATAGAGTGGGACTTGGCTAATCAAAGTGAGCGTTGCTAGAAATGTGGTTAGTCCAAATCGGATGGTGGTTATATCACTTGCTAACAGCGAGTGCCTTTTTGAGAAGTGAGGAAGGTGGCTGGCTCAACGTGGCTTGTGAACTTGCTGAGGCATATGGATTTAAGCCATCTGCTCCGGCATGGAAACATTGATAGCCAAACGTTGCCAAAAATATCAGGTTGAGTACCATGGAGTGTACAAATCGGTATTGATCCACCCATCACGATCCATCAGTGTCGAGCAATAGAAACAATTGGTGCATTTTCCTCGGTATCGCCATTGGTGCATCGCACGCAGATATAGCCTTTACCATAGCGTTACATAGATATACCATTTGCCACAGAGCGACTGAGTGACGCTTGCATACATTCTCATGAGCCTGGTCAGCTGATGTTTGTGGTGGAAAATTTCCAGCTACTCTCCCGAAAGATTGATATGTTCCTGAAGCTGATTCATTTCTGGCCAATTGGTATGTTCCTGAGGTCGATTCATTTCTGGCCAATTATGGGCTTGAACACTTGGCCCTCCATACATCATCACTTCCACATGGAAATAGTGAGATCAAATATGATAATAATAGAGATGCCTCGGAACGCCCATTCAAGCCAAAAAGGGAATTGGCCAGATATAGTGAAAATCAATGTTGCGAAACGTGGAATCCTCCCCAAGCCTAGCATGCTTGGATGTATGCTTTCCAGAGTAAAGAATCGGAGTGCATGGATTCAGAGTAACGAACAATACACACACCAGCGTTGGTCATTGTGCATGGAGCCGGTTATCCGATTGAGGTACTAATCTCCAGGATCTGATCCATTAGTAAGGATACGATCGAACTAGAGCTCGCATTCCGGTCATATTTATGATGATTCCAAGCCATAGAATAGCTTTTTATTCTAGTCCAAACTTGGTTGCAAATACTGACTGTGTCAGAGTTTGTGCCCTAAATTGGTGTCCCTACTTTTCAGCGCGCATTTCCTTTTCTTTCCTATTAGACACTGTTGCTTGGTTTCTACTTCTTTCTATTTTCTTTGAGTTTTCCCGCCTATTCTCACTGTATCCCACATATTATTGTTTGTATCGAATCTCTCTACTGCAAAAGAACTCTTCAGATTCCGTCCTGACTTTTACAAATGCGTTTGTCTTTCTTGCGACGTGACCGGTCCCCTCCTTCACCACCCACGACCACTCTCCCCACTCCGGGGTTGAACGATTGTGCAATTCTATTAGTAGATAGTGTTTATTTGGCTGGCACTTATCACATAACCCCTTACGGCTCCCCACAGCCCTCACCCACAGTTGAGGAGCACCAAATAAGTTACGACTCCTGTGAGTATGCAAACGAGTCCGGAAGTCAGAAATCCTGGAAGCGTGAGTGCCACGGAGCTGCTGAGTTTATCCAGCAGCTTTTAGACTCTTACAAACAAGGTACCCTGATTTGTTTTCCGACACCATTCTTCTCCATATGCTCACGCACCTATCTCTTAGTGACGGCGGTTACTTCCGGAAATGCTGCTATGTCTTATCTACACAATTTGCCCTCAGGTCAATTCGGAAATATCATTCTCCTAATCGATTTGGACCACCACACCTCAAACAGTCTTTATGATGATATTCATTCCCCGGTTCGTAGTAACACCCCTATGGACATTGTTAAGGATAATATCCTATACGGTGTCGAGCTTTTGAAAGTGGTCCTCAAAGAGTTAGACCTTGGAATTATCTCCAATGTTACTCCCATAGGTAGAGTGATTCTGGCGACACAACCACAATAGTCTTGTTAACAATCATTATCTAGTCATATCACGAAACGATTCACCACAGTTGATGACAACTTGTCTAGACCTTGGTGCTGTGGATTATCTAATCAAACCTGTATCGACACAGGTGATCAAGACATTGTGGCTGGTGAGTATAAAACCCAAATCTATTCATCTCATACCGGTATTCATTCTTCATCTTAGAATTCAACAAAGCACAAGAGGCCTATGTATTCACCTGATAGTTGTGATGAAGCGATGGATAAGGTGTCCAGATTGAGCATTCGTGAGGGAGATCTTCGCGATATCGAGGAAAGACTCCACACTGCCTTCTCTCGTGATGAATGGTAACGTTGAACAACGATTGCTGTCATCATTTCGATGACTAAATAACCGGACTTTCTTTGCAGGCTTGAGGAGATGATCATCAACCACTATGCTCCTCCGTTTCATCATATCAATGTTGCCAATTTTCCTAGGTAATGGAAGCTGTGATATCACATCACAATGCTCAAACAAAGTGTAGCTAATGTCCTTGCAGATTAGACACTATATCCTCGCAAGAACGCATGTCGTACTTACGACAGCAGTACGCTAGCTGGGACTTTTGCCCGTATGATTACTCAGAAGATGATCTGCTTCGCTGCATTTTGATCGCTTTCGAAGATTGTTTGGCAGTGAAAGGGCTAAAGAGCGTCTCTGTTTCTGATGGTAGGTCGTATAAGTTTGACGGCTACGACAACTTCGCCATTAACTTTTCCTGGACAGAAATGCTTCACCGTTTTATCCTTGCTATTCGTGCGGCCTACTGCAACCCAAATCCGTATCACAACTTTTATCATGCTGTGGACGTCCTTCAGTGCACCTACTATATACTAAGAAGCACCGGGTTGATCGGCCGCCCTGATGGAGGGTCCTCACACTTTGACAATCACAGCGATCAAGCCAAATGCCGTATACAGCAGCTATTGAGTCCTAATGACGTTTTCGCTCTGATGGTCGCAAGCTTAGCCCATGATCTGGGCCATCCTGGAGTAAATAACGCTTACATGATCAACGCACAGACTCCTTTAGCTCTTCTGTACAATGATAAGGCAGTTCTCGAGAATTATCATACTACATCTTTATTCCTGCTCATGAAGAAGTATGAGTTCAACTTTTTCGGTGATATATCCACACCCGAGTTTAAAGGTACCCATATACCCTAGCGCTTTTCAAATGACAGTGATTAATAAGCTATTTTGGTGCTTCTTTCACAGATTTTCGTCAACTGGTTGTGAACTCAATACTGGCAACTGATATGAGTGCTCACTTTGATTATATCACAATCTTTACGGAACAAAACAGGCGTCTGGGATCTAATGGTGGATTGAATCTGAACCAAGAGAAGCTATATTTTTGCTCGGCTATTCTAAAGTGTTCAGATATTAGCAATGCGGTAGGTATTCATACGATGAAGTCGATGTAGTGACGAAAACTCATTGTCACTTTTTCAGGCCCGTTCTTTCCATGTTGCATCAAGATGGACCGAGTGTCTGATGAAGGAGTTTCGTGATCAGGTAAGCGACATTCGATTGGTACGTAGCAGATGACGCCTTCTTAAATGGGTTTCTTCAGGCTTTTCTTGAGAAGAGAATGGGATATCCCATCAATATGAATCCAGAGCAAACGGACACTGCACTTGCAAATGGTCAGGTCGAGTTCATTAGCAAACTAGCACTTCCACTATTTGAGATATTTGGTGAGCTGATCCCAGGTATGCATGTCATATAGACTTTAGCCGATTGTTGCATTGAAATACTTACCCATCAATCCCATAGAAATGGCTTACTGCATCGAAAACGTCAAGAAAAATATCAGTACTTGGGAACACATTCGGGATCACGGATTTCCCGCCAAACCGCCTTCAGACCACGTTGAGGACAAACCAGCAGGGGATGTCGAGAGTAATTCCGCATCTAGCACGGAGGCAATCTACGTGGAGCCCATGATCCCAATGATGACGGAAACATTTTGATGGGATCTGAATCAGAAGCCAACACATCTTGTGAAATCTAGATGAGGCCATCAACAGCTCAACATTTTTTCCCAAATCCGAAGTGGGAGAGGTTACACCTCGATATATCACCTTTCCTTGGGAAGGGATCATTTCTTCTTTTCATATACATATCAATTTAGGTAGTTCGATTTTGAGTGCACAAAAGCTATCCACGCCTCTTTCATCCCTTGGTTTCTTTATTTTGTATATATAGACCCCTCTTTTTCTCCTTTTGCCATATATCTTCCCCCAAACAAGTGCTTATATGTAAACCTCGAAACGCATATAATAGATTCATTTTTTTTTTTATGGAAACGAAGATGTCCACCACGGATTATTGCCAGCTTGTGTAATGTGAACACCAATGAAGCCTCGGAAAATGCCATAGCAACCGAGGGAAACCCATTAGGGAATCGGCGTAACATTCGCGTGGAAGAGAAGGGTTACACTGCAGTTTTATCCGTGCATAGTTTGGAAAATAGAGTATTTATTCAGACCAAGAGAAATTGAGTAATGTATATGATAACAACCAGTGAGGGAGGGGGTTCCTGAGGAAGAACAAAATTGAGTTAATTCAATGAGCGTTAGAGAGCTAATCGGTAGGATATGCGTTAGAATGTCGGTAGCGGGGTATGGATCAGTCAGCCAGCCAGCCAGTTACGTTATGTTACGAATTAGAATGTAGTAACAGACAGTGGCGGGGAGTATGGAGCGAATCCCCAATCGTACAAATACATCGAAAATCATACAGCATTGTCCTCTCCAGTCAATGTTGATTGCTCAACAGGAGATTCATCTTTCCCTTCGATCTTGCTAGCTTGCTGTTCGTCGAAGCCACCGGAAAACCGCTTGAACAGGGGTTTCAGCCGCTCCATCTTGGAGAGAGAAAAGCTACGAACCCGGAGACCGGTGGTGGTTTGGTCAGGAATCTCCTCACTCATGCTTAGGTTTTCGGAGGATCCAGTTGAGATGATGGTGCGGTCAACGGCGGTGGTGGCCTTTCGAGAGTAGATGTGTAGCTTTTCCGAATCGATTTGAGGGACATCGGTCATATGCTTCAGTAAACCAATCCTTGCAAAGAACATCTGGATGCGTAACCTGAGCGATTCCATCCAGAGAACATCTATATTACGATGATTGAACAGCCCTAAGCGGACATTTCGGATGAAGACATAGAATTCACAGGCTGCTACAAGGCGGTCCCTGCAGTAGCTATCAATGATCACCCATTCATCGTTATTGGAAATTCGGAACCGGAATTGACAGTGCCCTTCGCGACCACAGGCCTGGCATCCTTTGGTGCTGCCTAGATGCACTCCACTTATCCGATCCCAGATTAGTGATTGCTTAGGCGGGGGTAGTTTGGGAGACGGCTGCATAGGTGGTGGCTCTGTTTGAGCTACTGTCGGGGGTGCTTCCTCAATAGTCAGTGTGTTGGCGAACACTGCATCCGCCAATTTTCTGGGTGAGTAACGTGACATGCTCCCAAGACGAAGACAAGGCTCAACATCTTCCTCAAGACAGTATTTCATGAACGGAATGGCGTAAATACGAGTTAGCCTAGGATTACTCACTTTCGCCAAGAAAGTCTCAAATTCATCCAATAGCTTGATTTGGTCCCCATGGTCACTTTCGCCTTCGTGGGTTTCTCCACCCAGGCCGGATTCGACCGAGGAGACCGAGCGAATAGAAAGGTTTCTGGACCGGCTAGAGCCATTCGTCAAGTGTGCGGATTCAGGATCGACAAGGAACTCCTGAAGCTTTTGCTTCAGCTCCTTGAGCTGCTGTGTCTCATTGTTGAGTCTTTCATTCGTGTCATCCAACTGCTTCTTGAGATTTTTGCACGCCAGCTCAAGCTCGTAGCGCTGTCTGGCCTCTGAAGCCACCATCCCGTTGGCCTCTTCAAAGAGGGATCTGCTTAGCTCCGCATATTCACCCTCAACCAGCTGCTTTGCGATATTCAACTCGGCGACCTTTTCAATCTCGTTGACATATTTATAATTTAGCGCGGTGACATCTTGCTCGAGAGAAATACACTTTTCACTCTTCAGCGTAAGATTTGCCTGCAGATCTTTGATATGCAGTTTCATACGCTCTGTCTCTCTTTTAAGCGATTGTATTTCTTCCGCATCCAGCTCGTAGCGGCTCTTCAACGTATCCAACTCGTCCAAAAGCCGTAGTCGTTCTATCTGAAGCTCCCTAAGCTGTCCAAACACTTTCCCACACTGGCTACATGTGGGGCTATTCCCAGAAAATATCACAGCGCAGGCACAACTTTGGTATTCGAGTGGCTCCTCTTTTGTTGGGATGTGGTCGGTTTCATCTCCCGAAAGACAGGGTGAACTGACCGAGGAAGTGGAGGGTGACATTGAAGGAGAAAGCCGTGCAGGGCTGTGGTCCACCCCTGAGGTACTTTGAGAGAGGGATGTTGGTCGACGAGAAGACGACAAAGAGGCGGAGCGACATTTGGTGTTGATTACTGGTTGAATTTTGGACTGCAGTTTTGCTGAGTCATGGGAAAGTAGTTCGACTTCGGAAACATCGTTCATGGCTGGCATGTTGCGACTATGGAGGTTGAGAGAATACAGCTAATCTACAGGAAAAGCCCCTATTTGAGTCGAACTCGACTTCAGCTACGATGAGGTTACTAAAGAGTGTTGGGAAGCAAATCCTGAATATTCTGCTGAGGAAAAAGAGAACGATTGCTTTGGAATTGGCTTAGCTAGACACAAGCTTCAGCAATTCTTAAATTGCCCTTATTTAGTACCACAATTAAATCAATACATTTTGGTATGGCAACAGGTATGGCAACATCCCCCGTTGAGCCAATGGTGCCAGGTGGGTCATTTATAAGAGCATTGGAGCCCTATTACTGAGACTAATCACGGTCCATTGTACTATTTAGTCTGAGTTGAGAGAGTAAGCGAGCAGGGGTAATTCCCATACATAGCTAGATTAGAATTCCGCTGTTTTACTCCTTCTCATGTTCAACTTTGGCTTATTTTCTCACCAGATTGAAACAGTCTCAAACCCCGAAATTAATGGAGTTCACTCCTAATGCCCAATTCCCACCAGCCAATAGCCTCGATTTTCTTAATTATACTCTCCGCTTCATATATCATATGGCGGATCTCAATTTCTCCTGCGACTTATCTTCACCAACTCTGGATGCAATAGAGTTCGAAACTTTTTGCAACCACACTGAAAGAGTGAGCCGATATACTTCCTCAGTCTCTGCTGGCTCTTCCCCACCTGTGAGAATACCGGCGAACCGCTTGTCATTCCCCAACTCTAATTCCCCTGTTTTCCTCAAATTCAATTCCTCCCGTTTCAACCAACCCTAACTGTTTGTTTGCCCGCGTGTTTGAACGTTGTCATCACATTTCTGTTACTCTGACCCCATGACAACTGTAGTTAGGGCACTATATGACTTTGACTCTTCAGACTCCTCTAGTCTGAAATTCAAAAAAGGCGAGATAATCCAAGTAATAGATCAACAATCTTCTGGTTGGTGGGATGGTTTGTGTAACGGCGAAAGAGGCTGGTTCCCTTCAAATTTTGTGCATACACTAGAGCCTCGAGTAAGTCCATTCCATTACCACTGCTTTCTCCGGTTGGCTCGCCGCCTATCTGGGTTCCGGAATTATCAGCGTTGCCCTGGACTAAACTCTTGTTGGTTCCACTATTTTCTGTAGAAGAGCGAGGCCTCCAGTCTGGATGAAGACGACCTATTGACCAAGTCAACCGAAGAGAGTATTGAACCCACACCTCCAGAGATGAAGACCACTCGAAGTTTCTCTGTAGGTACTGTAGGGACGGCTGACGATATTCAACTTCCTGAGCACTGGACCATTCAAACCTCGGACGATGGAGCTTTTTGGTACTATAATCCGGTTACCAAAGAGGCAAGGTGGTCTTACCCCGGAACGCCTCCTAATCAAGAGGCAATTGATAATGAAGATGGCTCTAGTGAGAATATACACTCCACGGAGCTGTCCAGTAGAAGCAACGCAGATACATTTTATCGTAAATACGTGATGACTGGTGACGAGCAGGTGGATGTATGAGAGAAATCATATTCGGTGCCTTTCACTAACAAAGCGTGTATCATCTTGTAGCTGCCTCCAAATTGGGGCCAGAAAGAACATGTCGATGGCCGGACTTACTACTTCAACATGGTCACTGATCAAACTGCGTGGAAATTAAGCGATGTGGATTGGGATACGGGCTTGCTGGTAAGGCGCATGCCGGAGTTTTCTGACCCCTTCCTCTCCCAACACTCACCTGGATCTATTTAGCGTGCTTCTAATCAGAACGAGCTCAAAAGAGGCTCCATGGCGTCTGCCTCATCTTCAGAATCATCCATGACTGGGGATTCCTCATGGTCACGTGCCATTGCTGCCAAACATAACCCAAGCCGCCGACCATCAGGCCTCATGGAATCCATCGAAGAATTCGACGATTGCGGCGAGCTGAGCTGGATAAGGTTAAGCTCCAAAGTGGTGACGACCATCCACCGTTTAAACAACTCCGCAAAGCGAAATCTCAAAGAACATTTCATAGAGCAAACGTCCGACATTATCGAGGCGGTTCGAGTGATGTTTGTTTGCTCTCAAACAGAAAATATGGATTCCCAGGTCCTGAACGGGCATCCAATCCTTGCTATGCATCACCAACAAATCTTTAGTTCACTGTGTAAACTCGTGGAGTCTGCCCAGCTAGCATCTAGCCTCTGGCCAGCCCCGAGTTCAGTGAGCGACATGCAACAGGATGCCAACGATTTGCTGTTGGCTGTTCGGCATTTTGCCACTGTGGCACAAGCAAGCTCTATACCCGTGAAGAATCTTTTGAATGTGGATTCACTGGAGGACTACGAAACTGAAGGGTCCATCAATGGAGGAAGCACCGTCGATTCCGACACCATCGGCGATGGAAGCTCAAACATGGACACGTTTATTGATAAGCCCAGCTATAGCTCTGATATCCGGTCTGAGCTTGCTACTTGTTCACGGATCACTGCGAATTCTATGAAGAAGCTAACACAGTACTTATCCACATCAAACGTTAAGCTTGACCAACTGGTGGGCCTTACCAAGCAAGCAATCATAGATATTGCACAACCGCTGACACTGGCAGATAACGTGTCTGTGTCTGGGGTGGATGAGAAGGTGGCTCGTGGGTTTAGAGAAAGCAAGCAATCCATCTACAATAACATTGCACTTCTGGTATTGATCACCCAAAAGTCTGCTGAGCCTACAGTGCCTTCTAGCATTGTGGAACAGCTAGTGGACTGTGGAAGGCAGATTGAGGCATCCGTTACCGATCTGATTGTGGCGGTCAAGTTTGTGATCAACGAAAAAGAGAAGGTCGAACGAGCCATGTTGATCGAAAAATACAACTCTTTAAATCCGTTCGACTCCACCAGCTCCCCACTAAAACAACGCCGCGCGGTCTCCCTTTCTCTAGTGGAGGATGACGCCGATATCGGTGATGACAAAGAACACTTGAATTTAAAAACCCCTGCGCTTCTATCCCCCACAAACGATTACGGGTCGGATGATGATGAATTCGACACCAAAGAGGAGGACCTTGACGACAACGAACGAGAGGCACCTGTGAAGTCGAAGCAGAAAGAGAAGCTGAAGAAGTTCTTTGGAGACGATGCACCCAACCTCATGATTGAGAAGAATCCCACTGAAGAAAAACCTTGGTTCCTCGGTTATGAATATGCTCAGGCGGACGTTGCTTTTAACATGGAAGGCCAAGTTAAAGGTGGCACGCTTGTTTCCCTGGTGGAGCGGTTGACTCTGCACGACTTGTTAGGTAAGCTGCATATTGTTCTATGGTTGTGTAACCAGTTTACTAAACTCCAGAACAAATTTAGATTCGGCGTTCATCGCCACTTTTCTGTTAACCTATCGTTCATTCTCCTCCACCGAGGATGTCTTTGAGCTGCTCTTTCAACGCTTCAATTTACAGCCACCCTCAGGCCTTTCGGATCCAGAGTTCGAGCTTTGGAAAGAGAAGAAACTCGTCCCGGTTCGCCTTCGGTATGGAGTCATAACATATCATGTTAGATTTCTTGATTGCTAAAATCACGACCGCTTTCAGGGTGTTCAACGTAATCAAAAGTTGGCTTGAGAGCTACTACCTTGAGGGCGAGGATTATTCAGCTCTCGAGATGTTACGTGACTTTGCCGAAGCTAACATGATGGATATCCTTCCGTTTGCTGCCAAGCAGCTATTGAAACTGATCGATAAGAGGGTTGGTGTTGTTTCGACCGCAACTTTGACGGCAATAGCTGACTTGGATTTCTCTAGATGCAATCATCGTTTGATGGAAGCTTCCGCAAAATGGTATTGAACATGAACAAAGAAGCCCCACCCCCCATATTGCCCAAAAACCTAAAGCGACTCCGGCTACTGGAAATCGACCCCATAGAGTTGGCCAGGCAATTTACGGTGATGGACTCGGCTATGTACAATCGCATCAGACCGGTCGAGTGTTTAAACAAAGCGTGGAGCCAGAAGGATGGTTCGATTGCGGTCAATATTAAGGCTATGATCGAAGTTTCTAACCAGGTAATGCCCCCGTAGCTTGGCACCAATGCCCTCTACTTACATTTCTTTGGGGAAAGGTTACCAATTGGGTAGCGGAAACCATCCTTTCGGAGAATGAGCCAAGGAAGCGTGTTGCTCTGATCAAGCATTTCATTAGCATTGGAGAGGTGAGACTTCATTAGCACTTTGCAACATTGGAGACAACTTCTAACTAAGCTCAGCGATGTCGCCAACTGAACAACTACAATACTCTGACCGCTGTGCTCGCAGGATTCAACTCCGCACCTATCCATCGGCTAAGGAGGACCTGGGAGGTATCTCGTTTATCTACCGTACACATATGCATGCACAACCCGTATCTCACCACATTGTAGCTCGTCAACAGTAAATCCACCGCTACACTGGACAGCCTGAAAAAGCTTATGAGCTCCACAAGGAACTTCGGTGTTTATCGAGATGAGCTGCATTCCGTCAATCCACCATGCGTGCCCTTCCTGGGTATGTGAGCAAGTTTCCCTGAACTGGCGCCGCGTCTTACTAATGATCACATAACCTAGGCCTCTATTTGACTGACCTGACCTTCGTTGAGGATGGAAACCCGGACCATGTACCAAACCATCCCCACCTGATCAATATTGCCAAACGGGCGAAATGCGCCGAGGTGATTCGAGAGATTCAGCAATACCAGAACTCCCCATACAACCTCACTCCTGTCCCAGAATTGCAAAACTTCATCCGCACCTGTCTGCAAGGAAGTCGCGACGTCCAGGATCTCTACAATACCAGTCTGAGCATGGAGCCAAGAGAGCGTGAGGATGAGAAGATCGCCCGCTTGCTTCACGAAAGCGGGTTTTTATGATGGAACGCGATCAGCACTTAGCCTCATCTCTCGGCAATGTCCTGCCTACTATATCTCCTACTTATTCGGTCGATGTGCCATTAATTTTGTATTTTTCCATTCGGTGCCCGTAATATGTATTTTGCTTCAAATAAAAGAATTAAATGTCTACCCGGGAGGAGTGAAGCTGGGTGGGGAAGGAACGATGGTTGCCAAAATCAGGTGAAACGGTTAGTCTATATCGAAATTATTTATTTGCTCAAGGAGGACATGAAACGTGAATGCGAAGATGTAAATAAAAAGATGAATATAACTGATCATAAGTTACTGCTGTTGGGGTGGTTCCGGCCGAGATGCACCTTCCGTGGCTTTGGCAGCTGCTTCTCCTTCCGCCTGGGCAGGTTTCTCCGCCGCGATTTTTATCCCTCGCTCCAGTTCGATTCGCTCCTTGGCGCGAACGACCTTGGACTGCAAGTAGAAGCTTCCCTTTACCGAGGCATCATTTACTTTGTACAAATGCTCGTAACTCTGTGAATTGAAATGTCAGAACCCTCAAATACGGTCGTCGGGAATTCCGTTCCGAATGTTACCTTGACGATGTCTGCAAGCTCGGCTTCTTTTTTGATGTTCAAAATCTGACAAGCTTCATCGAGGGTCATCCCACCTCTTCTGGTGGCAGCCTCAGCAGATCCTTTGGCACTAGCGGCACCGGCTCCGCCACCGCGGGCAGCGTCTATTCGTAGAGTTAGTCGCTAAGTTATACTTCTATTAACACTATCCAACTATTGTGAAGGTGACATACTGGCAGCGGCTTGCTTGTAGGCAGCAACGAATGCCTTGCCCACAATCTGGGAACCCATAACGATCAGTTGAGCGATAACTCTGGCAGCCTGGGCAATTATTCTGAGTAAGAAATAGTTCACGGTTCAGTACAAAAGAGTCGGGCAGGTTTACCATTTTTCAGTAGTTAGCAGGAGTTCTGTTTCGTTGAACAAGTTGAGAACTGTGTCTATTCAATGATGCCAGTGAAAAAGCTTATCCTCACCCGGAGACCAAATTTTTTCAAATGTCCCATCTGAAGGTTCGATTGGAGATATCTCGCAAGATCATTCTCATGGATATTAATCGTGTTCCTAATCATGTTCCTAATCGTTTTCTTACCGCAATGCCGATGTCCCTATTGAGCCCGTTAAGGAGGTGAAAAAAACCTAGAACCTCCGGATCACGTGGGTTAAGCGGAAATTGCAGATGGTTAACGGATTACTTGCTGGCACAGGTGTGTTGTACATCTCTACTACAAGTGTAGATCATGGATGGAATAGAGAAATTGGAGTACCTCTCGTTGGTGTCTAAGATCACCAACGAGTTATACAACCACACTGGTATCACTGACAAAACTCTAGGTATGCACTTATTGGCTTGCGCTTTTTTCAGATCACGACGCTTGATACTGATCCTTTATATCTAGCCGAGTTCATTATTCACCTTCACGAATCGAGCAAAAATCTTCTGGAATTCAGACAAACTTTGCACAGCAATGGCGCGGAATTCCCTGACTCCTTCATAGAAAATTTGGATCGCTTAATTAACAAGATGAAACCAAAGAAGGCCAACGACAGCAAGGATTCGAACTTCGAACGTGACGAGGAGGAGATTCAAAGACGTGCCGTGGAGTTTCCTGGACTTTCCCTTCCTGACAATCCGGATTGGGTATTTATCCACGTGTTTTCCATTCGTGACTCATAACCTGAACATTTCAAACTTTTTACTAGGTCAAGCAAAGAGAGGAGGATGTTAAGACCGCGAAGGAAGCCATGAACCAGCTGGAAGATCTCGAGAACTTGGCTAAAAGCAAGAGAGAATCTCACAAGTCATCTAGTGAACGCAGGGAACGTAGTCCATACAGAAATGAACGCCGCTCTCGTTCCAGAAGCCCTTCATATAGAAGAAGAAGCGGAAGTCGTGAGAGAAGACACGATCGTCGCTATAGATCCCGTTCAAGGTCCAACTCGCGCGGCCGTAGCTCGTATCGTGGACAAAGTAGTAAAGATAGTTACAGAAAGTCGAGCAGATTCGATGATAAGCCTATTTTACACAAGATCTATGACGGCAGAGTCACTGGCATGCGGGATTTCGGTGCATTCGTAGCCCTTGATAATGTAAAGCCAAAGGCAGAAGGAATGGTGCATGTCAGCTCTTTGTCATCCGGTATGCGTGTGAACCATCCCTCGGATGTTGTTGAGCGTGGACAAAGGGTGAAAGTCAAGGTGATGTCTATCGCGGGTTCACGCATTGGGCTGTCCATGAAAGATGTTGATCAAGTGACCGGAAAAGACTTGTCACCACATCTAACAATTCGAAGTGAACAAGAGATTGTGGAAGAATCGATGCGCAACCCTGATCGCCCTCTGAACCAAGTTCCAATCATTGATGATAGCGATGGTAATAGCAGAGCCAGAAAACGATTAACCTCACCTGAGCGTTGGGAGATTAAACAACTAATTGCCGCGGGTGTTCTGGATCCTTCCGAATATCCAAACTACGATGACGATCAAGGCTTGGCGCAAGGTGAAGAAGCTGAAGAGGAGTTGGATATTGAACTCCGAGAGGATGAACCCATGTTCCTGAAAGGACAGACAAAGCAAACTTTGCAGCTTAGCCCTCTGAAAGTTGTTAAAGCCCCTGATGGCAGTATGAACAGAGCTGCAATGGCTGGTGCCTCACTAGCAAAAGAAAGAAAGGACCTTCGACAACAGCAGGCTCAAGCGGAGTACGATAGCGTGCCTAAGGATTTGAACACTGCCTGGAACGATCCTATGGCGGAGAACCAAGAGCGACATTTCGCACAAGATCTAAGAGGTATGGCAGCGAGCTCCAAGGCAGCCGAAATACCGGAATGGAAGAAATCCTCATTCAACAAGGCAACTTCCTTCGGTAGAATCACCGACCTCTCCATCAAAGAGCAAAGAGAGAATCTGCCCATTTTCAAACTACGTCAAAGTTTGATCAACGCCGTCCATGAAAATCAACTGTTGGTTGTTGTTGGCGACACTGGCTCTGGAAAGACCACCCAAATGACACAGTACTTTGCGGAAGAAGGGTTTGCCGATCGAGGAAGAATTGGCTGTACACAGCCACGTCGTGTTGCCGCCATGTCAGTTGCCAAACGTGTGGCTGAAGAGGTCGGTTGTCGATTAGGTCAAGAGGTGGGGTATTCTATTCGTTTTGAAGATTGCACCAGCCCAGAGACCAAGATCAAATACATGACGGATGGTATGCTGTTCAGAGAGTGTTTGATTGACCCCAACCTCTCGCAATATTCCATGATCATACTGGATGAAGCCCACGAACGTACCATCCATACGGATGTGCTATTTGGACTACTCAAGAAAACTTTGACCATCCGGCCTGACCTTAAGCTGATTGTCACCAGTGCTACGCTCGATGCTGAAAAGTTCTCTCAGTTCTTCTTCAACTGCCCCATTTTCACCATCCCTGGCAGAACCTTCCCCGTCGAGATTCTCTATACCAAAGAGCCTGAAAACGACTACCTGGACGCGTCACTGGTCACCGTAATGCAGATCCATCTTACCGAACCACCCGGTGATATTCTTCTTTTCCTTACCGGTCAAGAAGAGATTGACACGGCCTCGGAGATTCTGTTCGAGCGCATGAAAGCGCTCGGCCCAATGGTTCCCGAGCTAATCATTCTACCGGTGTATAGCGCGCTTCCAAGTGAAATGCAGTCCAAGATCTTTGAGCCTGCTCCACCCGGCAGCCGAAAGGTGGTCATTGCCACAAATATTGCTGAAACCTCCATCACGATTGACGGTATCTATTACGTGGTTGATCCAGGCTTCGTCAAGCAGAACGCGTATGATCCCAAACTCGGTATGGACTCGCTTGTGGTGACACCCATTTCCCAAGCCCAGGCCAAACAGCGTTCTGGTCGTGCCGGACGTACCGGGCCTGGAAAGTGCTATCGCCTGTATACCGAAGCGGCCTTCCGTAATGAAATGTTGCCCAGCAGTATTCCGGAAATCCAAAGAACAAATTTATCCAATACGGTACTCACACTGAAGGCCATGGGTATCAATGATCTTATTCATTTCGATTTCATGGACCCACCACCGGTGCAAACATTGATCACCGCGTTGGAGCAACTTTATGCCCTTAGCGCACTGGACAATGAGGGCCTACTGACACGGCTTGGAAGAAAGATGGCGGAATTTCCGCTGGACCCCCCTTTGGCGAAGATGCTTATCATGTCCGTTGATCTTGGTTGTAGTGACGAAATCCTCACTGTCGTAGCTATGCTTTCCATTCAAAGCGTATTTTACCGACCCAAGGAGAAACAGGCACTTGCCGATTCCAAGAAAGCCAAATTCCACCAACCTGAAGGCGACCATCTTACTCTGCTCACAGTCTACAATGGCTGGAAAACTAGCCGATTCTCGAACGCTTGGTGCTTTGAGAATTTCATTCAAGCTCGAACGATGAAAAGGGCTCAAGATATTCGAAAACAGCTACTGGGAATCATGGACCGATACAAGCAGGATATCATTTCTTGCGGCAAGAATTACAACAAAGTGCGACGAGCGATTTGTGGCGGTTTCTTCCGTCATGCGGCGAAGAAGGACCCGCAGGAGGGCTACAAAACGCTTGTGGAAGGAACGCCGGTCTACATCCATCCTTCCAGCTCGCTCTTCAACAAGAACCCCGAGTGGGTTATTTACCACGAACTTGTCTTGACCACGAAGGAATACATGCGCGAAATCATTGCCATTGAGCCCAAATGGTTGGTCGAAGTTGCACCAACCTTCTTCAAGGTTGCCGATGCTAACAAGATTAGTAAGCGTAAGCGCCAGGAGAAGATCGAGCCACTCTACAATAAGTATGAGAAGCCGAATGAATGGCGTCTCAGTAGAGTCAAGCAGGGAAGTCGAATCAGTCAAACCTTCTAAAGCAATCTTTATTTTCTGGTTAATCTTTCTGTGCCACTCCTTCGTATATATAACGACAAACCATTAATGTACATTAACCTTTCAAGTGACAACCATCACTTCCTTTCATTTCTTCCCGAATCCCACAAAACAAGATAAACTACATTCATTGGAGATTGCTATTGTCACTCTAAGATTGCATTAGCACTGCATTGTTTAATGAGCAGAAATTTAATAGAGATCTTCCAAAATTCCACCACGTGTCTAGTTCTTTTTCGGCCGCATCTTGGTCGAGTCCCAACGGGCATCCTCGATAAGGTAAGTGTACCAGTAAAACAGTATTGGAACAGTTGCGGCGTGCCATAAAGAATGTGCGTCCAGGGCCTCGAAGATGGGTGGGAAATCGAATAGTTCAAGTGACATCGCCATGGTCAAGATGATGGCACTCGCAATAGGTCTCCAGCGGTAAGGATGGCCAGTGCTTCTAATGGCGGTAATCGTCCAAGCAACGTTGTGAAGCATACCTATACCGACACTAGCTTTCATATTATAACCATAGTCAAACTTGTAGAAGCTTAGGTAGCTAACGTGTAACACGAAGGGGATCAAGTGAAGAATGCCAATGAAAACCTGCTTCTTTCTGTTGGTAGTGTGAGATGCCCTCAGCACTGCAACGAACAATCCATAGAGTATGGTTAGTGCAGCAGAGAAGTAATCTAGCTTCTCCGTAAGGGGGGTATCACGAGTATGGAAAACGCTAGACCACAGCCAAGCGTTCATACCCACAATTGCGTAACCATAATAGAATGGCTTCAGGAAATAAGTGTTCGGTATACGAGTTTTGATGACTTTCCAGTGGTACCAATGGCCCCAACCGTTGAGCACGCTAAATAGAACACTAGCCGGCTCTTGCATGCCAAATAGTCGTAAGAAAGGCCACTTGCCGTAGTATTGGACAATCGGCTCCCCTGTTTCTGTTGCTTTCTCGGTAATCTGTCGCATACAATCGTATTTGCAATTATCCACACAGCTCCACAAGGTGAGGCGTAAGGATAGAGGTAACACCGGGTTGCTGGCACATACACTCCTTTCGCAGTTGCTCACGCAATCGTTGAAAACAGGTTGTCTATCACCATAGGAGCCGTAGGTGTAGGTGACAAAGCAGACTAGCAAAAGCACTGCTACTAAAGGTTTTCCCGAGCACTTTATCATGAGTTCAATAGAGGCAAGCAGAAATGAGATGTGCTAAGGAAAAACCAGCAAACCAGCATTTATCCAGCCTTTGAAATAATAAACAAATCCAATCACTCAAGCGACTCGGAAAAAAATCGCTATTTATCCGAAAGATAGACGAATTGCCGCCACATGTTTTCCGATATCCCTGGACTGCTACGAGCAGTATAAACTGCAGGTGTTGTCCGTGCTAGCATTGTACCACTACACATGTCAACCAACCCATACCTCCAGCACACAGCTTGTGTGCAATCGAAAAAAAGGCCCCGACTCGATTTAAACCGGCCTAGAAAAAAGCTGTTGGGCTCAAAAGCTGCGTTTCACAGCCAGGGAGCCAAAGAGAAAAAGAAGGAGAAAGCAACCAAGTACATCTTTGGAAACTATCCTCAGTACTATGGGTATCGGAATAAAAGAAAAGATCCAAGACTAGAGTTGATACAGAAGTGGGTTGAAGGGAAGGTTGTACTCGACATTGGTTGCAATGCTGGCTACGTAGCGGTGGAGCTTGGTAAAGTCCAACACTCAAGGTTAGGCTGTTTGCGACGCTAGTTTAACTGCTTGCATCGTTAGCACTGCGACATCGCCCCAAAGAAATCATTGGAGTTGACATAGACGAAACTCTGATTACGAAGAGTTGGGCACACCTCAAACATCAAGCCAGACTTCTCAACCAAGATGGCGTATCTCACGACAATCCGCCACTTCCCCATAACATCCAGTTTCGTGCTTGCAATTGGGTGCAGGACGATGAAGAATGTGTTTCAAAATACGATGTCATATTATGGTAATTGGGACAGGTCCAAACAGTCGAGTAAAAACTTGCACTAAGCTCTTTGTAGCCTTAGTGTCACCAAATGGATTCATCTGAATCAAGGCGACGGGGGAATCAAACAACTGTTCCAAAAAATCCATGATTCACTCAGTGATGATGGGGTATTCATTCTGGAGCCACAGCCATGGAGCTCATATTATCGGAGAAGCCATCTGACCCCGGTGAGTGCACTTGCTATATCTTTCTTTTTCAGTGCTTGGCTGCTCACACCGATTGATGCAGGAGATTTGGGAAAATTACAAGCGGATTCAGCTCAGGCCGGAACAATTCGAGGTTTATTTGACCCACACCATTGGATTTCAACACTGCGAATTGTTAGGGGTCCCTGAAACCGACTCGAAGGGTAGGATTGCCCCACCACTGAATCAAATGGGAGATGCTAACCACGCCTGCACTAGGGTTCTCTCGCCCTCTCTACCTTTTTCGTAAGCTTGCTAAATAGCAACGCGTGTATTGTTCGCTGTATCTGGGAAGTAATCAAGGACATTTGATTTAGCACTGATATGCATTCTGGAGCTCGTATCAAATTACTCCAATTTGCCTTACCTGAGACTATTGTATCTGTGACTGTCGGTGGATTTCGGCAATGTGCATCATCATTGCCATAATAAATATGTATTGACCAGAATATTCACTACTCCTATATTACTGTCTTCTCTTGGAATCATGCAAATATCGACTTGGAGTCTACTATTAATATAAGGCCCAGATTGTTACACACTGGTTACTTTGTTTTAGCTACTTTCGTTGGATGCACTTTGAAGCTTATGGTAGGCCTTCGGAGGGATACTGGTCCCCCGAAGAGGATGAGTCTGACAATGATCTGCCTCAATATCCTATTTCTTTTCCCCCCACTTTGCCACAAGTTCAACCTAGAACCAATCGGCAGCGACATCCACTTCCTAGTTTATCTTCTAATGCTGGTAGTTACCAGTACTATGAGCCTCCGACAAACCAACGTAGGACGCACCGTGGTTTCCGACAGAGCTCTCCTAGGCAAAGCTCTACCATGATTCGCTCACATCCTTATGGAAGTTATTCCTCTCGAGTGCAACAAGCTTCGAACAGATTTTCCTCTCAATACCCAGAGTCTAGAAATACACAAGCTTGGCTTATTAATGAACCAGAGTTTTTTCCAGACTCTCCTTACATGGAGGTTCCTGAAGACCAGAAGAACCTTCGTAGACACTCTCAAGAAATCCAACCGTATGAAAACGACAGGTTTCCACTTGAACATCGCTCCTCAGCACCAAGAATTGTTGAACTGAACGTAGACCAGAGAGAAATGGCACCACCCGGCCGCATCGACATGTCTGCCTTACGAAGGCAGTATGATAACACTACTATTCTTGGGATCAATAATCGCCTGAAAGGTCTGGCTCAGAAGTTGAACAGATCCCGCACTTACCTCCACGCGTGTATGAATCTCTATACGTGGTGCCAGTCTGATTCAGCGTATTGCCTACATACGGAAAAAACCCTTATTCATTGTTTAAAAGTAAACCATACCTTCCAACCAGGCGCGTCATCAATCTACATCTTTATGCTAACATACTCTTTACGTTAAACAGATTATCGTTCGTAGAAGCAGAAAGCTAGGCTACAACGTGAATTACGGTTGGCAGGTGCTAAGGGTTGTATATCAACATTTGCCCCTCATCCAGCCACGACGTAGAGGTAGGACTCGCAAGGGCCCAGCGATGGTTACTTTCAACTGAACTAACCCAGCAACCTCTAGAGATTGTGACTCGCATGTATACAACTATGTGCGAACTCTCGAATAACCCTATAGACCCACCTCCAATCCTGCCTGCTATCGAGAATGACTGGTTAACCAATGACGAGACAAGCTCGATGATAAGCCAAATTGTGCATACTCCGCACTTTTCACCACCAACTATAAGCGTCATTCCAAGACCTCTTATGAGCAGCCCACCATCCTGTTTATTGCCACCTTTGTTCATTGGTGACACCGGTGAAATGCTCCGAAGAATAGGCGGAGCCGTTGAATCATTGGATGAAGTGGATACAGCTATTAAAACTGAGGCTTCGTTTACCGATTCCGAACTTGAAATGATGTCTTGCCTACAAAACGAAACTCCCTTAGTTGGGATCAAGGAAGAAAGCACTCAGTTAATGGAGTGTACCGAGCCCGAGAAGTGTCTACCAATCCTCCAGAGGTTTCTGGTGCCATTCTTTACCTTGGGCAATTCAGGTCCTGCGTGCTTCGATCTATCGGATGTCGAATTCAACTCACTGCCAAGGTAATTCGAAAGTTCGTATATCCTCACCAGTTGTCCTAAATTAAAAGCTCTGCCTGAACAGGGTGCCAAAATCCGAGCAGCCGACCGAACCTATGAGCGTGTTCCTAGTATTCTCGAAGAAAAACATGGATACATTATGGCCTGAGATGGAAGTTACGGTGAATGGCTCCCCGATACCAATCGAGACGAGCCTGGCTGAGAAGCGCGAGCGATATTATGCTGATATTTCGAGCTATTGCTTGAAAAAAAACAAGCTCGAGGTCAGCCTAGTGGACGGGTATCAGGACAATGCAAAGGTTTGGCCCTTGGTTATTCATTCTGTACTTGATATGCACTAACCACTCTCAAGCAGAGTATCAAGTTGGCTGTCAAGATCAATGCTTACCGGCCGATCAGTCACTTGGAAAACGACATAAGAAACAGATGTATAAAGGCCGAGCAAGGGAAAGAGCTAGGTATTTGTCCTCATAAGGCTACAAACAAGTGGAAGAGTTGCTAACTCTCTTATTTTAGTTCATCAACTAGCAGCAAAGCCCCAGATTATGCAAGACCAAGTCGCTGCTTCCTCGTCTGCTGAGAGTGACGACAACATTATTACCATATCCCAGCCTTCGATTTGGATTAGTCTACGCTGCCCAATCAGCCATCAGAGAATCCGTACACCTGTCCGTGGAATCCACTGCAAACATCTTTCGGTAATTTGATCTTGAGGCTTTTCTTTCTACAGCATTATCTAAATTACCCCAACACCTAGTGCTTTGATATGACTGCCTATTTGCATGTTAATGCAATCAAAGCCACGTTGGAATGCCCTATATGTGAGCGCGATCTTCCACTAGAGGAGCTACGATGCGATATAATGTTGGAAAATATCCTTGCTGAGATATCAGAGTAAGGCTCGTATTGTGTCTTTTTCTTGTGCATGGTAGCTCATCCTTTTGACTCTAGTCCGGTTATAATGGATTTGGAACTCACACCACACGCTAATTATGTCAGGGGTCGCAGAGCAGACGGGTGCTGGCTTGAGTTCCATATGAAATCATGATTCCTACATACTGACCATTCTCCGCATTGAACACACTCTCATTTGACTTTCACTATTCCCAATGTAAATAAACTGCTTTATTTCATCCCGAGAGCCCTGGTGAATGTTTAGCTATCTGCAATGCATATATCCATCAATTTTCACGCTCGGTTTATCTTCGTTGTTTGCATATATTCATGTTTAGGATCTTATTATTTTGGCGGCCATTTGACTGGTCTTATCAGCAGTGCATTCGATCATACAAAATAGTCCACTCAATTTGGGAAGTCTACATATTCGCCAATTTAGTGCCGAAGAATTCGTCCGCTCGACTTGCATTATTCTCTACCAAACACTGATAAAGGCTTATTGAGCACATGTACTTGGATTCTCAACAATTTTGGTAATAATTACATGGATTTAGAAGTATGTAAACTATTGTGATCCTTTCCCCGGTTGCTTTGTTTCATTTGGTAACTTGTATAACTGTAGAGTGTAGAAGTCAAGAGTTTGACTTTACTCTTGAAAGAGCCGCTGCTGTTTAATAGAAACGAGCACGAACAATGGCTTTTATCTCGCCTTTTCAGACCTCTAAACCTCGAAGAATTGCAGGTATTTCCCACATACCTCGTGCATCTGTTTCAACTGGCGCTGATAATTTGGTAGGATGAGAATGTTCAAGTCCTGGAGATAACTTCCGATCTGAACCGTACAAGGCCACCGCAAGAACAAAAACCATCGCAGCCCCCGAACCGACTACTGGTCCCTTATATAAACTTACCCCTCATACAAAGATATGCACGGTTTCTACCAAGCATCGCCTTGTATTTGTTGTGGACATTAGCGGTTCAGTCGCGAATCTCAATCCCTACCGATCTCACATCCTGTTGGACCAGATATATGAAACGTAAATATAAGTGCGTCATTTTTTCAGGTGACAGGGTGTTTAAACTCCTTTCTTTCTTGCAGGCTTTGCCGCTCCATTGAAGGAATATCTTGCCCTTTCGCTTTCAAGTCAAATGGTGCCGAAGAGTCCATTGAAGTAGCTATCTAAACATTCTCTATCTTCCTACAGACTGAGAAATAACTTTGATGCTATCTAGGTGAAGCCAGAAATTCTCATAAGCGTTATCGCTGAATGCACTCATTTCACCGAGAATCAATTTGAGTCAAATGTGTTGAAGAATTTCCCCTCTATGAGAGTTCTGGTGCAAGGCTTAGCAGTTACTCGACAGAATATCGGCGCCATTGCCGAGAAGTTACGCTATGAATTCGACAAATTGCAGGAAGAGCTCATAGTCCTTCGGCATCGAATGCAAAATAGCGATGTATATGCCAGTGAAAAGAGAAATTCTCGACAAAAAGGTCACGAATCAGGCGCAGTAGAGTTCAGTAACAGCGCGCATATAACCGAGAGTGTTTTATCGCTACATGGTCCAAACAACGGTCACATCTCATATAGTCTTCAGGCAGGTTTGTTTGGGCTTGGATTGCTCCCTAGAGAGTTTGCGCCATCTCTTGTGATTATTACCGACGGAGTGATAAATTCCAGTATTGATGATTATACTAGAGATATCTTGCGTAAATCCGCTAGCGCCAATTCACCCGTGGTCGTTATTCAAGTGGGCTCTGACAGAGGTTTTGATCCTGGATGTGCATTCGGATTTGTGCCCGATAACGAGATTCTACGTTATATCGCTGTTGCTACTTCTGGGAAGTTTCTGTATGCCGCAGATTGTGAAGATATCAACTCTCGGAGTACACACGCCTCAAGCAGTCACCACGCACCCAACTTTTATCATCGACATTTGCTATTCAAAGAAACCTGCTTTTCCAGGGGCCGAAATGAAAATCGATTCAATGCTATCAACGGTGGCCGTGAAAGGGTGGGTGATCTACCAAGAGAACGATTTACAAATACTGGAATCAATCTGAATTATGGATATACGGCAATATCTCCATTTCCATGGGATCCTCAATGTTACTCCCCCGCGGTCGAAGCTATTTTGACAAGATATCGCGACTACCCGTTATCCATTGATATGGGTCATTTGTTAACAATGCGCCTTCGCCAAGGGTTTTCGATCCACAGTGTGCTCTTATCCGGTGGGCGCAATGGAAAATCCGAAAAAATTCACATCAATTTGGCACTTTCATGGCTTCCGAATGTTACAATTCAATACAGAATCAAGGCACTCTGGGGATCAGACATGAAAACACCTCACACTTCCAGATTGAAATCCCCTAGGATTGAGATCAATATCTTGGCTTATACTGCATTTGCATTTTACTTTGTAAATGTGCAGACTGCTCAGTACAGAGACGACAAAAGCAATCCCTTGCTAGAGAAAGCGTTGACTCTGCATAAATTCTTGAAGATTATTTTCGAAACTGACGAAATACTCAAGTCCTTGGCCACCTTCAACACGAAATATACGCTTTTCAAGCTTCCAAAAGAGAATCGGAACCACTACTCACACGTGCAGGATCTTTCGTATGTGTCTATCGCACTATCAAATAACCCAGATTATCAGGAGTCCTTTAAAAAGTTTTGGAATGCATTCGACTCGAACGAACTCTACGCCATCAGGAAGCATTGCTGTGATGTAGTCTCTGTACATTTATTATTAAGGTTCCCGTCTTTTATTACGATCGCCGAAAAGAGTTTAGCATCCTATGATGGCGAATTGCTAGAAGCATACGAATATCTGGACCATTGTATTACGACAAACTGGAAGTCGTTCAAAGTCGCCCAAAACGTTTACATAAAGACCATCCGAGCTCCGCATATATCATTCAACCAGTCAACCAGCTTTTGCGAATTGCGTTTGAAGCCAGTCAATAGATGGGTTATCACCATACAACTCACTTGCTTCAACGTGAATCTACAGGGAAAGAGAGCACTTTTACGTGATCTCTATCAGGCAATAGAGGAGATCAATCAGTTGTCGCAGGAAAGAGAACGAGAAAGTGGAAGCCCAACTCCTCTATTCTTGATTTGCAACAAGCCGCTGAACGAGCTCCTGGTTACAGGGAGGACACAGAAGGAGGACTTGGAGCAATTGGAGAATGATATTTCATCTGGTAAAGCGTTGCCGTCGGAAAAGGAAATTGTTGAGGAAGAATACGATTATCTCAGAAAAAAGATTGCCAAATGCTATTTAAGAACCTACCATAGCATGTGGCTGTCTTCCCGAGATGATTTCCTTTACGAAAATGAGGAGCAGCCTTCACTTCAGCAATTGGCCTACGAGTATTTATGTAAAAAGCGGATTACTGAAGATTTCTTACCAATCTCCAAGGAAGCCAGCTCAATCACATTCTATAAAGAGATTGAGCTTCCTTCCAGTTCTGGCGCTTTAAGACGAACATGTGCAGTGCAGTACGTACTAAATATTAATAATTATAATCAAGAGGTATCGAGCGAACTATGGATCGAGCCTTGTGAAGATGAAAACATAGGTGACCATTCAAAAGTCATATCAGACACCATCTTCCAAACAGACAAATGTATCATAGCGAGACTAGTGACTTTTGATCGAATCCAAAGTATCGACATACGACAGACCGATTTGACTGCTAGCATAGTTTCCGAGATTAGGAGTTCTACTGGGGATCTATATGTCCCTACCTTCTTTGATGTAGCCTCTCTGCTTCCGCTTAGTCCTTTCTTGGTCACAGGATTCCAGGTTCCTTTCTGTAAAAAGATGCATCGTGATACATTTGCTTTAGATGCGCTATTTGGTGATACTTTATTGCCAGCATATACTGATAGCCACAGGCATGAGAAGTCATGGAGTGACAACGAGTACGTAGCTGGAGGAAGAAGCAAATCATCACCTAAAGGCTATTCGATCCTTTCGTTTCTTGATGCAGATCAATCTTCTACCGAAAAACATTCCGCCAAATATCGGAAATCGGCATTCTGGCAAGACGAGCGGTTCGTTGAGAAAGACTTTGCAAAGCTTACGCATCGCGAGCGCGGGTTAGCGTTATTCCATCATTTTATGGAGAAGTCGATATTTGAACACGTAGACGGAGAAATCGTATGCTCAAGTACTGAAGCCAACAAGGGAAGACTCTTCTTCCAGCATATCCGAGAGAGATTATCACACAAATTCGAAGATATTGATAAGGAGATCTATCATTTGGCGATGGACATTTCTGGTTACCGTTGCTTTGTCAAGCTGCAGGATACCTTATCGTTCATGTTGATAGGTATTCCGAGCCTTCATGTATTGCTGAGAGAAATGCAGAAGCCACTCGAAAGCGACGGTAATACGGAGGACTATCTTGAATACCTACCAATTGTACAATTGGAGTGCATACGACCCAATATCTCGAACTCCTTCCTAAACATTGGCAAATACAATGCCACAATCGATTCCTTTGAAAGCAAGAAGAGTGATTTGATTCCGGAATCTATACGCGACACAGACCATATCAGGATATTTTCTGGGAAGCCTATTGATTCACCCTCTTTAGGACTTTCCGACTCTGCTTTGAAGTTTTCTCGGAACTTGAATAATCTGTACATTTCAAGCTTCATCAAATCGGCATATGCTAGTCTATTGCAGAACGATACTTCTATTCCAGAGAAATTGGATAAAGCAATATCTCTATGTAATAGATCCAGTATCAATATTGATATCACGGATTACTTGAACGTTCAGACCCGACAAATTCAGACGGACGGTGTGAGGTATATTGGTTCAGTGCGTTATTTGCTTGATTGTGAAATTTGAAGTTGACTATATTAATCAATCGTAGACTCCCCGGAGATATTTCAAAAAGATTTGACCTCGTCCTTGGCCATTTCTTTGAACCCATCAAAGACTCTAGTGGCAAACTTCGTAATATGTACTACTACAGGCCATCCTTCAAGAAAGCCTCTTTCTCGTTGTTCAATCCGAAAGTGGAAGAACGACAAGACAAAAGCCCAAAGAATATGAGCAACACATTCGAGGATTGCATAGCGAACATCATGAATTGCTCAGAGACCCCTCTATTTATTCGTATTGAATGTGTCTTCTCGAATCCTGCCAAGAAGGACACTTATGCGAACGGGGAAGTATGCGTCCCTGTATCTGATTTCCCCACTTCTTACGAGTACATTGATCAAGAAGAGGTGATAGACTTCAGCCCGGTAGATATAGGCACCGAAGCATCACCCTTAGCTTCTGCAGATGGCACGACTGCTACCTTGAAGATTGTTTGTTTGACTCTTCCCAAAATCGAGGTGGATGATTATGAAGACATGCACTATATGAGCCCATTATCGCAAAATGAGTCCACTAACGTCAGGTAATTATATCCCATAACTGATAGAATTGATGTCCTTCATTACTTACTTTCTTACTAGAACACCGTTGGAACAAATAACCGAAGATTGGAAGCAATTGGCCTCACTTTCTCAAGATAAGCAGGATGCTCTAGCTGAGACAAAGGACCGCTTGGAATGGCTTATCAAAGAAGAAATCATTCACGGGTTACTTTATTGGAGACCTGTTACACAGCCCGTACTAAAATTAGTAGAGGGATATCTAATGACGAAGAATCCCTTCGTAGACTTTCCTACCTCTTTCCCTATTCCGGTACTATTAGTGAGAAACAAATCCGGAAAGGAGATGTTTTACCAAGAGCTTGCCAATGCCAGCATGCTACCTTATCGACTAAACAGAGTTGAAAGCTGTTTTTATGTTACGGAAGACCAGGAAGTTGACAACAATCTGGAATCCTCAAGCCCCCGGATGGAAAATGGGATGAGCAGTCCAAGACCAGGTGCCTCTGTAGATATGGATGAATCAGAAGGATCTAATTGTCAAGGACTAGGAATTAGTATGGGTGGATCTGAAGACCAGGATATGGACGCCTTGAATGAATTGAGCTACGACCGAAAGCAGATGTTCTGGCTTCTTTTGATACCACAGGCCTCTAATTTGCAGATCTGCTTTTATTCGAAGACCATTACAGGAACAGAACGCTCGTCTATTATTCAGCATGCTCGAAAATGTGTCACGAAAGTGACAAAACGTGTCAATCGCTTAATCCTGTTGCGCAGGTTGAACGAGACAAGAATCTGCAGGTAAGCTCAAGCGGCATATACATGAATTTGATCATACGCTCAACTCTTCGTTATTTTTCAGCAAATACCTAGTATCCCCCGATTCTGAAAGTGACGATGATGACTCGTCTTCCAACACCTCCTCCGAAGAAGAAATCGAACCAGCTGGCGCCGAGCTCATGGATGCATTTTCGATTGCACAATTCAAGGAATCAAGAGGTCGGGCCGGAAAATCGAAGATTTTCAAACCCGGCGAGTTTGAATGCCCGATTGTGTATAGACGTTCATTCCTACTTCATTGGCGGCTAAAGCCAAATCAGGCACTAAACACCATATCTGCTATGGTGCTTCATCCGTTCTCCGTTTCAAATAGGAAAAACCTTTTTGTGGTTGTTAAGAACGACTCGGTATTTTACATGAAATTGTTAGAAGTAGATGTTACCGTAATCTCCGAATATGACGGCGATTCAGACGACCCTAGAACTAATTTATGGAGCCCGGCCAACTTGATTGCTCAGCTTCACAGACTCGACCCCAACGATTCACCAATTTACACATATAATAATACAGAGTTGAAGCATAACTCTTTGCAAGATACGCCAAGATCATCATATCCTGCCTCACCAGCCATACGAAAATCATCTACCAACCTCTCAAGCACATCGGCTACACGTGCATCCGAGCAAAATCGAGAGTTGATATTAGAGGTGTATGGAGTAGATCCACCTGGTGGTGGGATCACCGAAGAGTTGACAGCACTAGTCGAATCAAAATTGACTGGAAGCATTATTCTCCCTGTCATATCCACCTTCCTCGCTAGGAACGTTACGTTGAAGTTAACAAGGGCGGTATGTTTCAGCAGATATTTTCAGCTTTCGTAGGGTTCGTTCTTAAATTATTTTTTCTTAGGATGTGGAATTTATTCTGCCTACTGAACGTCAACCGTTTTCTCGACTGTTTAATATTCCAAATCTCGTGCAAAACCCCTATGCGTTTTTACTGTATTTGAAGCAAAACTTGCTTACATTCTTGAAAACACTCGGTGGCTCGGATGTGAGAAATATTGTCAAAAAGCACTATTTCCGTAATTTTGGCAAGATGAGCACCGATGACTACAGGGAGAATGAGAGCAGGTATGTATTTACCTGTATCTTGTAATGTATATTTTACTGATTGGTTCCAATAGGGAAACCACCTCTCCACTACCGGTAGGGGAGTTGACCTTTTTTTACAATTGTCTCCCGACACGAACTCCGAATCCTACAGAGACACTTGTTGGTCAAGGCGTTGGCGGAGTCCTATTGACCCTTCTCGATCCTTTTGGAAAACCTGTCTATGAAATCCCAGTTTGCTACTCTGATTCTAGTGACGAGCTAGACTATTCTGGCATTGTTAAGTATCTTTCTCATGACTCCACGACCCGATCCAAAGAAGGCTTATTTACGATGCAAGTCGAGATGTGGACTCAAGGAAGTATTAATTGTGAAGCTTTATTCCAAAAGATATCACAAACATTCTATCATAGTTTGTGTGATTATTTTATCGAGCAACTTGTACTTTCTGGAACCAGGCTTGCTGTTTCACTGAAATCCCAGCATACGGATAGCCTTAACGCTGAAGATAAAAGCCCAGAGGTAGAGCATAGCAACTTCAACTCTGTTCTGGGTGAAGAATTTGTGGACCCGTGCTTTAATATCTTGAAGCAGTCCTCTAAATTCCAAGGACTTTCGGTGAACCGGTCAACCTTCTCAGTCAAAATACCTCCTTGGATCATAGATGATTTCCTGTCGGAACTATCTGATCTCCTGTGTGATACACACCCGACATTTTCACCTTTGATTTTGAAGAAATCCTCTCTGACTCAGTATCACAAATTAGGCAAACTTTGTTACAGTGTTTATCATCCTTTTAAGGCCCAAAAGCATGATGATCTGGAGACACATCCATGTAGCAAGGACGAGAATCAGTACATCGTTGTCTGTGGCATCAAAGATTTCATCCCGAACTCCAGTAGCAAGAGAACAAATCTTTACGAGAGACGAGGAAGCTTTGACTCAAGCGAGCTATCACCCTCGCGACAGAGCTCGGTCGATGATTATGGGAGCGATAAGGGCAGTACCATCCGTGGACATTCGAGAAAAAGCTCCTCTATTGTTACTTCTCACCAGCATCAAAAGATGTCTAACGAGGATCTCATGATGTTCCCTAACCTCCCTGGCTTAACATCGGATCTCGGATTGCAGAACAAGTTGGAATTATCTCGGAGTTGCTTCGCTCTTATAAGCGTCACGGATTTTGTAGTAACGCTCTACACCTACAATTGGAACAAACATGTAACCGACCAATTTATATCCTCGCTAAACTCCATACTTTCTTGGAACAGCCGACGAATGGATTTAATGGATTCCATACTTTATCAAAAGATGGGTTTATTCTATCATACAAACATTCCAAAAACGAACAGTTCTGCTAGCGTAACTAGCTCAGGATTGTCGTTCAATGGAGTCCAAGAGGGCAGTAAGCATAGCTTTAATTTGAATGATGTCAACTCATTGGTTCATGATCGGTTCCCACCCCGTTCTCGAATGACCCTTCCCTCTACGACCTCAGACACCAAACTCGAAGAATCTAAGAAGAGTATATTCAACGACCAACCCAACAAAACCGATCTTCCTTTGCCCGAGTTGATCGTATCTGAATCTCGGAAGGAGAAGGAGAAAGAAATTGAGCCTCAATCTTCAACTAGCCTCAAAGTTGAATTCAGGTTTTCTGATATCTTGAAAGATGCATTTATGGATTATTCTACACAGTATTTCACCACTCCCAAGAGCACCGATCTACTACAGCGCCACGGTCCCTCATTCCTAGAAACTTACGTCAGCCAAGCAAAGGTGATTTATAAGCAAAAGCGAGCTCTGGGTGTCTACACATCAATGAGCAGACAACACCACAACATAGCAGGAAGCCCGATGTCGCCCGAAGACTTGAATGTTGTTCTTCGAACTTCGAGACTATTGCATTTTTGTCGAACCCCATTGCTATTCAGCGATTTCCGCCACAACTTGTTTAGTGCACCTAAAACAGATAGGAAGTTGTCGTTGTTTGATCCAGACGAGGACAACCCATCCCACTGGTACAGCACTTTGGCCAAACAGTTGATCACTCAATACTCTGATTATCTCAACACCCAAGGAATGCACATCATTTTCTCTAGTGAAAATAGCCTGCATGGAAACGGCGAATATTATCAAAACCTTACTCACTCCAAATTTATCGTGTCTGATAATTTGGTAGTTAGCAGCCCGGTTATCTTCCTTCAAAAAGCATTCCAAGGCGGAATTCTAATGGCTGAAGTACGTATTCAAGGAATGTTGGTGTGCGTCAACCTTTATACGGTCAATCGCAAGTACGGTGCCTTCTATGTGGCCTCACCAGGATTCACCTCCACCGTGGATGATTTACACAGCTTCAAGATGTTTTCCGAAGAGTGTGCGCGATTCAAGAACATCATCCATGTCAACTCCTTTGTTCATGACTTCCATCTACAACAGCTTCGTAAGATACTTGGAAACTCCACGGAAATCCCGAAGGGGTTGGATATTTTGGATATCATTCGTGCATTCATTAGGCAGAATCCGGTTCCACCACGATATGCTCGGAATAGAGTATTCAAAGGAAAGATTTGCAATGGCGGCCTTCCCGAAAACCTGTTCCAGTTTATAATGAAGCAACCTGCAAAATACCAACTAACGAACTTGCTGAAGCACAGCAAACCTGTGGCCTGTTTTTTGAATATGGATCACAAGCCCTCCATCGAAAACACACTGATCATCTTCCCAGAGGTGAACGTAGATGTAGACAACCAAACACTATCCGGTTATGACCTAAATTGCTACATCATTGTTCTCGAAGAGTACAAATCCTCACCACAGCCGCGCTTGAATACCTCCACACTAACGATTGACTCGATTGCTGATCTCTATCCCAGCAACATCAAATTCATCCATGCATTGGAAGAAAAGCTGGATTGGATCTTTGAGAAGGTAAGTCCCTGCAGTAATAATCCACAATATCTTCCTTACTGAATATCTGTTGATATAGGCTTTGAAATGCTATGAACGGGATTCCTTGTGGAAGCTCTTGTGGACCGCTACAGTGGCCACCAATACTGAGAATATCAGTATTGACAACTTCATGGCGCTATCACAACGATTCAATAGCAAAAATATCTTGGAATTGGATCCAGGATTCAACGATTTCCTCGAACTTCCTCTGAACTGGTCCAATGTGTTGGATTCGCTGATGACATTCTACTTTTCTTTATCTCGAGAGATATTTATTGGGAAAACCCGGCACTTGATTATCTTCAACCCTCACGATCACGACTTCCTCGTTCACTTCAGGCTATCTGGAACCTCGGACATCAATGTCTACGCTGTAAGCAGAGAATACCAAGACATCCATAGCGAAGCCGAGATAGAGCACATCAGTGATGTCATTAGAACCATTGGCTTTTATCTTTGGCAGAAGATGGACCTAATTGGCAAGGAGGACCAATGATACAACTAGAGACACTTCCTTGCTGTACATCAAATCACTCGCTTGAATGTATTATATTAAAATACCAACCCGTCCTCCAACCTGTCAATAATAATATAAATTCCTGTTGTGCTCGAATATCGATATTAACTACCCCAAAGTGCCATTGAGAATCAACTTTTATTGGATGATATGCATAGTGATTATTGTAACAAATGCCGGTATTTTACAAACGCTTGATGATGATGGCACTAGCACCACCGCCACCATTACAAATAGCAGCAAGACCATATTGGCCTGGCTTCAAGAGATTGGTAAGAGTAACTACAATACGAGATCCAGATGAGCCAATAGGATGGCCAAGTGCAACAGCACCACCAGCAACATTCACCTTTGCAGGGTCGAGGCCAAGGATCTGTTCGTTAGCACGAGCTACGACGCTGAAAGCCTCATTGAATTCGAACAAGCTGATATCCGAGATAGAGAGACCAGCCTTTTCAAGAGCGATTGGGACGGCAAGAGAGGGGGCGATTGGGAAATCAACTGGCGCACAGGAAGCATCAGCATAGGATACGACTTGTGCCAATGGAGTGACACCAAGATCTTTGGCCTTGTTGGCTGTCATCAGAACTACGGCACTAGCACCGTCATTGAGTGTACTGGCGTTAGCTGCGGTGACAGTTCCATCTTTTTGGAAGACGGGACGAAGACTGGTGATTTTGTCGAAGTTGACCTTGGTATATTCCTCATCCACTTCAATGACGGTGTCGCCCTTCTTTCCCTTGATGGTCACAGGGACGATCTCGTTCTTGAAAACTCCATTTTTCCAGGCTTCGGCGGCACGCTTATATGAAGAGACCGCATGCTCGTCTTGAGCCTCACGGGTGATCTTATATTTGGCGGCGGTTTGCTCCGCGCAGCTTCCCATATGGATTTGGTTGTACACATCCCAAAGACCATCCTTGATGATACTGTCCGAGAGAGCTTGATGTCCGTATTCATGGCTTCTAGGAACATAGAAGGGAGAGTTCGACATGCTCTCCATACCTCCGGCCACCATGATGGAGCGGGCCCCAACTTGCAAGTTTTGAGTGGCGAGCATGATGGCTTTCATACCAGAAGCGCACACTTTATTGATGGTGGTAGCTTCAGTGGATTCTGGACATCCAGCGCCCAACACTGCTTGACGAGCAGGTGCTTGTCCTTCGGCTGCTTGAATGACATTTCCCATGTAAACCTCCTCAACTTGGTTTGGCTTGATGCCCGACTTCTCAATGGCGCCCTTGATGGCGATGGCACCTAATTTGGTGGCGGGAACCTTGGCAAGAGAGCCGCGGAAACAACCAACAGGGGTTCTGGCTGCAGTTGAAAATGAAAGGTTAATGCATGAAGCAGCAACAGGGGAAAGGATAAATTCTACCGACCAACAGAGGTAATAACCACATCCAAGAGGGAGCGACTCATTTTAGCTAAGGGAGAAGATGAACACAGTATCAAGAGGTCAGCTTAGTTGATTCCAGCTATGGGCATGGAATTTATATCGAAATGGCACAAGCCTTGGTGGTCCCAAGACCAATCGATGACGCCAACCGGATATAATGCATGTATCTACTATACAATATGAGGTTCGTTTTATTGGCCGCATCTGCTAACCATGAGCCGCTAGCAACCCCCCAACATTTCCACCCTATAGCTTGACCGATTTCGGACCTTAGTTTCATAGCTTTCTCACCCTTGTTTGGGTTATTGGCTGAATATGGAACTCAGCTCTGGAGCACGGGATGATAGCTTGTTGAATTGACGTCGGATAGATACAAGCGGCACATGAAGATATATCACCCGATTCCTGTGCTACCCTAAATACCCTTAACCTCCCACGCTCCACTATCCAATCAACTAGATGTGACGTATTTGTTATCATTCCTGCCAACTGCTTATCTTAAGCAACTTCCTAATCCACTTTCATGGTGTCAAGGTTGATCGTTTCCTAATGAAAATACTGGTCAAGTTGTGATTTCTTAAGCACGAGGTTAACCCAAATGGGTCATCAGCATGCCTATGTGTTCGTATTTGTGGATGTATAGGTGAATGTATAGGTGTATGCGTGTGCACCATCGCACCAAGGGTTCCTCCACACATGGAACTCCACCACCTGAATGTGCTCTAAAGGCCACTACTCCTTTTCCAGGGAGTTTTCCTCCGAATATTCTGGTCTGCCAACAGGCGGGTCAGCTTTATTTTGTTTTCGAACAAACACGAAGGCGTTGGTGAAATGAAGGCATGGATATAAACAGGGTCGGCTGGCTCCAAAGGCCAAGGAGCGTACGACCAGGCCGTCGAGATTATTTCTCCGACTTCTCTGGGGCCGGTGGCAGTGGGATGTCGTCGAAGTCGTCCTGTTTGACGGCGGCCACGGAGTAATAGTACACGGAGGCGACGAAACCGAAGAGGGCAACCCCGGTGATCACATTCTTGTTACGGTACGGGAGGCGGGCACGTTGCATTGCCTGGGTGAAGCCGTAGCCACGTTCGCCCATGTAGGGTGCATGTTTGGTAACCATCTTTCGCAAAGGTTGTGTGAGAAACGATGGGTTCAAATTTTTTCGGCGCCTTTATAAATCGATCCCACTCTGAATTCGATTCGAGCCGTCTGGATCGATGGGATATGGTATCGTCACCGAAAATCCCCGCAGCATGGATGAGGTGCTGTGTGGTGTCGTGTGTCGTGTGTCGTGTGCCGTGTCCGCACAATATCCCCCCGTCTCTCGTCTCACGCTCTCCATGGTTCCGGATTGATGGGTTTATTTTCTCGAGTGGGATACCACACCAACATGCGCTCTGGCGAAAGATACTGAGAAACGTACACTCTTTTGAAGGATATTTTAAACAATAATATACTCTTGGGAAATTAGGGAGAGGATGACTAGGATTCTATGGAGGTTCGAAGGGTGAGGGTGAGGGTGAGGATGAGGGTGAGGGTGGCGTTCTGTACATAAATGTTCATGTTCGAAATAGCAGCGTCGAGCACCACAGGATCTATTTCAGTGATTCAATGAAGTGATCCAGGTTGTACTCTTCGTCGTACTGCTTCTCATCCCAGAGATTCTCGAGGTTCTCCAGGATCGCCTTCTGCGGAAGTTTCTTGGAGCTGCTGGGGTCGTCACTTTTCTTGGGTCGGGTATTTTCGGTGGGGGTAACATTAAACAGGTCGAGGATTTGGTCGGTGTCCATGCTCTGGAGACCCGAGTTCTGCTGGTTGACAATGGAGTTGGCGATGTTGAGCTTGAACTTTTGCAGGCTGTGGGAGGGGGAAGGGAAGGTTAGCGGGTCACGCTCCTAGAGATCATTGAACAGGTCGACACTTACCCCATAATCTTCTCCTCCAGAGTGCCACGAGTGATCAACCGATAAACATTCACCACCTTCTTCTGGCCGATTCTGTGCGCGCGATCCATGGCTTGAAGATCTTTCATCGGGTTCCAGTCGTGCTCCACAAAGATCACAGTATCGGCTCCGGTGAGATTGAGCCCAAGCCCACCGACGTGTGTCGTGAGGAGAAGAACATCGATGGACGGGTCTTGGTTGAACTTCTGGACAATCCCGTGTCGTTTGCTGGCGTCCACGCTACCGTCTAGTCGCATGTAGGTCACCGACGGCATGAGGTTCTTCAGCAAGTCGTTCTCGATGATGTCCAACATGGTTTTCAACTGGCAGAAGATCAAAGCTCTGTGTTGACTCACCGCTCCTCCTGACATGGGATCCGATGCCTCCGCCTCAGCGGTCACCCCGATACCACAATCCAGCAACAACTGCCGCAACGCTTGAAGCTTGGGTGCGTGTTGCAGGTCATGGGGTGAGGATTTGCTGGTCTCCATCACACTCATCACTTTGTTGTACTCCGGGTGTTTGGGGTTGACCACAAGGAGCGGATGGTTGCAAAGCTTACGAAGGTACTGCAGCGCTTGGAAGATGTGGGTCGCCTTCTTCTTGCCCGTTTCTGACTCCTCCTTCTCCTCTTCCTGTTCATCGTCCCAGTTCGACTGCAGAGAGCGTGTTGCCTGCGACTTGGCAAAGTCCTCGTAAAGCTGCTTCTGAAGGTCGCTGAGCTCACAGTAATAATCCTGGATGATCTTCGGCGGCAAATCATCGAGCACGTCCTCCTTGAGGCGACGAAGCAGGAAGGGGAGCACTTGCTTGTGAAGGGCCTCCAAAGCCAACGCGCCGGCTTCTTGGTCTCTGGAGGAGCTCTTGCTGTCCTTACTGGCCAGGATGGGCTTTCCGAATCTCTCGTTGAAGAGCTTCTCGGTGCCCAGGAACCCAGGCATCAGGAAATCAAACAGGGACCATAGCTCCAGAACGTTGTTCTGGATGGGGGTTCCGGACAAGATGAGTCGGTGGTTTGCCTTCACCGTCTTGGTCGCCTTCGTGATCTTGGTCTTTCCATTCTTGATGATGTGCCCCTCGTCCAGGATGCAATAGTTCCAATGGATCTCGGACAACTCCTCAATATCGTTTCGGATGATGTCGTAGGACATGATGATGATATCATGCTTCTTGATCTTGGGCCGGAGCCGCTTTCTTTCGTTCGGACCGCCGGTGTACATCAGCGGGCGCAGGTTGTCGGTGTAGTTCAGGATCTCATGGTACCAGTGACCAGTGAGTGTGGGCGGGCAAACGACCAGAGAGGGCATGTGGGCGCAGTCTGGTGATTTGGTTTTCTTGTACTTCTCGGCACGCATGTGATGGTCACTGGCGAGTATGCAGATGGATTGAAGGGTCTTACCCAGCCCCATATCATCGCAGAGGATCCCGTGAAGCTGGTACCTGTTCAAGAATGCCAACCAGTTCACGCCATCTTGCTGGTAGCTACGCAGCTCGGCCTTGATGCCGATCGGGATGGGATACGGCTCCAGCTTGCTGCTATCCAGGAGCTGCATGAGGAACTTCCTCTCCTTGTCGCGATGGGCCAACATCTCCCTTGGAATGCCCGGCGGGTCAGGGATTCCTGCTTCGAGTGGAACCAGCTTGATGAGGAAAGCGAAGCAGTTGGTGGAGATGACTCGCACGCTTTCGTCGGTGTCGCTCATTCTTCCCAGCACGGGCACAATCAGGAAGATGACGTAGGGCAGGATGTTGGAGTCCATGGTCTGGACGACATGGTAGATCGTCTCTGCCGCGCCTTGTCTGTTCGTGACGTTCAGCGTGTCTCCGAGGAGGGGCAGGATCTTCTCTATCACCTCTTGCATGGCGGGGATGGTGATGCAGTTGCACATCACAGCCATGCACCGAGCCGCCATGTTTCTGACCACCATGTAGCTGGAGCGTAAGCACTGGATGATGTTGGGGAGAATTCCCGCGATCTGCGGGTGCAGCCCTTCATCGAGGAAGGGGGTGATCGCGCTAAGGACTTGCAGGCAATCGATGACATCTTGCCCAATTGGGTCGGTTGCTTTGAAGCTGGGCAAGTCCTCCCGGTCCGGTGGGAATGTCTCCAGCAGGCTTTGGCACATGCACTCCCAGAGCTTTGGAATGACCTGGAACAGGTCCGATTTGAACCGGCGTGCCAACTCTCGTAATGCCGCTTGCGCTCCCCTCCTGACCAACTTGGCCTGGCGCACCGATTCATCCTCATCAGCCAGTGCCTTCGGATCGATGGCATCGGTGTCGAGCGATGCGATACTGATTCCCTTCCCTGAGCTCTTCTGTTCACCCTTTGCCTTCAGCAGGGAATAGATCCCGTCTTCTTGGGCGATATCCTGAAGCACCGGCGTAGTACTGGGATCGGAGCAAAGGAACGCGGCCAGATTCTTGATGATCTTATCGGTGGGGTTGACCCGTAGGTTCAAGATGGGCGAGGTGCAGATCGAGATCATGTTGGAGAGGGCGGTGGCCCCGCGTTGCTGGATCTCGTAATTCTCCTCAAACTTGATGGAGTTCATGATGGATCGAATAACCGGGTTCAGCTTCTTGGGAAGCACCCCGAACGCCACCACTGCGCCCGAAACGGCCGCGCTGGTGCACACGTCCGCCTGCTGTTTGGTTGCTTCGTAGAACCCGATGGAGGCGATCACTCGTCTTTGTCTATCCACCAGCTGTGTCAGTATCTGCTTCCGGGTTCTCGGCGCAATCTTGGCCTTGAGGAGCTCGAAAGTATCGGTGGCGATGGCTCGAGCTACATCAATACTGAACGCCTGTGGGCCAGAGCCTGCTTCGCCCGCACACTGAACTGGAATCGATGGAACCTCGGAGGGGGGCAGCTTTCCGTCCGACACGAACGAATTCAAGAGGGCCTGGCACTCGCCACGGATACGGCGCAGCACGGAAACGAGCTCAAGATAGAACTCGGGGCTTTCTGATTCAAGTGCGATGATCAGCTTCTCGGAGAGCACCGACGCCAGCGGTATGGTGGTGGTGATGCTTGGGTTGATGGAGCCGTTGAGAACGGCCACCGCCCACTCCTCCGTCACCACCGCAGCGAGCTGTCGTTGCAATGCCCATGGGGACCCCAAGAAAGACAGGATGATCTCTTGGAAGGTGATCTCCAAGGATTCCCGGGGCCAAATAGCTATCAACATTCCAATAGCCTTGGCTCCGGCAAGCCTTCCCCTTACAACGGTCTCTTGCGAGACCAAAGAGAAGTCTTGCTGAATCATTCCCACGTCGATGTTATGGCTGAATCCGCCTTGATCGCCATCCTGGATGTTCTTTTGTACCTCGGTGGTTATCAAGGCTCTGGGCAAATAGAAGCATCTAGTGTCAAGCGGTATCCCGAGTGGAGTCATGAGAAGGGAGAACCAGGAGCCTATGGTTGGGGCGAACATGCTCTGGATGCGGTCCGAGGCCGAGCGACTTACATGAGTGAGCAACTCGGTCCACACTGACGCCGATAAATCCAGAATGTCCTGCTTCTCCTCCACCAAAAGGTTTTGGTAAACCAAGCAAAGACATCTGGTGTCCACCCAGCCCTCCATCCCTTGCATCCCGAGGAAGGTCTTCAGTGTATGAAGCACCGCCGAACGCACCGAAGTGATTGTGTGTCGGAAGAATGGGTAGAGCCGAGGAATTAAGGTGACAAGGCCTCGTTGCGGGTCAGCCATAGTTAAGGCCTGCATGTATTTAAGCACTTCGTCGAAGGAAAAGAGCCGTGCCAGGAGGTCCATAACACTCGCAGTAGAGGCGGTCAGGTCATCTTTCAAATCAATGAGACAGTCCCACAAAACCTCTAAAACAACCGGTATCATGTCCGGAAGAAGCCTGACGAATGAGTCGGCAATAGGAAGCAGCGTTGATGCGGAGACAGCTCGTACATCGTCGTCGTTGTCCTTGAGGCCCATGACGACAGCCCCGACAGCCCCATTAATAACCAGCTCTACCAGGTCCTTTCGAACCGCAACTAAATACTTGAGCCCCAGAAGGCCAGCATGCCTAACTTCCCAAATGGAGCCGGCTGCGTTGCCGTTGGCAGCTTTGAATTCGTGCTGATGAATCAACTGTAGAAGACACTTCTCGACCAACTCAATCCCCTTGGGGGACATATGCTTTGCCAAAGCACCTAGAGTTTGGGAGCAGGTCTCTCGAACGGGAGCAACCACCTAGAAACGAAAGAAACATGAGAATCGCCTCCATCGGATACCAAAACGTGCTACGCACCTGGTCGGAAACAAAATCCCCGAAACGATCCAATGCGAATACACAAAGCAATCGGATACAGATGTCCTCTAGCCACAGATGGTGGCGCTTTTCGTTGTCCTCTTTCGACAAGCCCAGGATTTTCCCGGCACCTTCGCCGTGGCATTTTAGGATTTCTCTTAGCCCGAGGCCTGCGCCATGCCTGACTTCCCATGTAGGGCTGTAGAAAACAAGCCGTTAATCCTTACTCGATGAACGAAAGAACAAAAGGGCCCTACTCGAATAGATCCATGGAGAGAATGTCGCATATCCCCTCAAATGGCCATTCGTTAGATGGCTGCTCCACCGAGATCCCCGACATGGTCTTGGCGCGAGGGTCGACAATGACTTTCTCCTGGCTGGCGTCAGGCTGCGCGCTCTTGCTAGGAACCAACGCCGTTTCTGGAAAGAGAATAGGTTAGCAACGTCGAAGATCAAGATCCAGCTAAAAATCCAACCAACGTACCACTGGTCTCTTTCTTCACCACCACGCTACTAGATGTAGGCTCCTCCTTGACTTTTTGCTTGCCAAAGTCCACCACCCGAACCCTACAGAAATGCAAGATAGTTCAGTTGATCTGCTCGGCACACGAAGTTAACGTTCGCCCTACTTCTCTTTGGTCTTCATCTTCGCGTCCAACTTGGCTTTTCTCTTGAGCCGATTCCTCTCTCTAGCGCTAAGTCCCGAGGTGTCGACAGCTGGCTCTGGCTCAACGGCCATTGTGACCGGAGGCTGAAATACGTTGCCAGTAGGGGACGTCTCGAACTTGACTGGTGGTAAGATTTTTATTGGTGTTGGCTCGGTCTTTATGAATGGGGTGGTGTGCGGATGTGGTGGTGGCTGTGGATACGAGTTTGGATGTGGATGCATCTCCGGTGGCACATGTTGGTGTTGAGTTGGATATTGGTTTGGTTTTGGTGTTGGTGTTGGTTTTGATTTTGTGAGCCGTACAGATCATTGTCGTCAAGAAGCTCTGAAAGTATGATTGGCGTTAGAAAACATCCGCTACCAGACGCATGGGGTAATCCACAAACCATCCATGAATTGACTGCCCAATCCAAGTCGTTGCTTCAGGTTCCGTCTCTGCAGTGCAAGTCGCTCATTAGGGTCTAGGTCGTTCAGGTCTATGTCGTATTCCTAAGGGTCGGGAAGGCGTTAGCTCGACTGCATCTTACACGAGGTCGGACTGGAGAATCCTCACCTTGCCAGCCGAACCCAATAGCTTCTTGCCATTACGAAGCACATCGGTTATGTCGAACCGATCAAAGGTCAATTTATTCTTCAACGCTTTGTCGTTTTCTAGCGAATACTCACTCTTTACATTGGCTAGAGCGGGGCAGGCTGTTCAGTACGGTGGCGCAGGGAGACACTATCACTAAAGACACTCACTCTCTACGGGGTTCCAAAGCGGAACGTTACTGGCGATGGCCTCGATGGCCTGGACCAGCGGCAATTCTGGTCTCCCAATTTTTGCTTTTCAAATGAACCAAGACCTAAAGTTCAAACGTTTACTAGCTCTTAATACCGCGGTGTGGTGCAGAAAAGTCAGATGAGGTTGGTATAGGAGACAGATCACGTACTCTGGACAGGAGATTATATAATTCTGAGGGGTGCTGTTTTTGAATGTTGCCAATCTGCTGCGCGGCGGTTGCTCGCACGGAGGCCGTTGACCCGGTGTCCAGCAGCAGGACAAGACGATCAAGCCTATATTGGGCATTATCAGAGGGAGGGCCGTGGCAACAAGCGTGGGTTTGCAGGCTTACCTAGTCGTCATGCTACACCAAATCTACTGGACAAGGAATTGGAGGGCTTTCTAGAAAACCAGCAGTATGAGGCAGCTATTTTAAGGGAACCCAAGTGAGTGAAGTGAACACCACCCAAGTCGATATACGGTACCGCACACAGATTTGATCGTGATGAATTGGCGGAATACCGCTTTTATTGAAATCTTTTCCGCTAGGAACTTTTTACCCGTGACTAAATCTGGCCCAGACGTCAGTAGCGGAAGATTATCGATTCCATTCGATATGCCGCATCCCAAAGATTCCACAATCCTATGTTTTGCCCTGCCGACAACCCCATGTTTTCCTGGCAGTTTTTTTCTTTTTTTTTTCTGATATTATTCCTAATCCCTATACATTATGTGCCCCTGACAAATTCCATCAATGCCAAACAACCTCAGGGTGGGATTGGGCTCATGACGAAGATCTGCGGTGATGGGTGATGGGCGATGGGCGATGGGCGATGGGTGATGACGAGTGGTGGCTGGTCGATGGCAAGGCAAGGATCATTGCTGTGATTACGAGTTTATGAAGCACGGATGTGATATCCGCTTCAATTTATACATAGATACGGTCTAAGATAACACTTTATGAATTGATTTTACAGCCAATTAATAAGGTAAATGGTACTAAGTGATGGGGATGATAAGGTAGGTGGTGGTTTTAAGCAAAGTATTTCAACGAAGTCTTCTTCTTGGCCATCACCTCTTGGATACCTAATGACAACGAGTTAGCACGAGTCGGGGCGGTGCAGGGCGCGCTCTTCACTTACCATCCATGAAGTCCTCATGACTAAGTTCACTAGCACCGCGACGTAACGCAAGCATACCGGCCTCAACGCAGACGGCCTTGCATTGCGCCCCGTTGAATTCATCACAGCAGCGAGCCAACTCGTCAAAGTTGACGTTGGGCCCGACGGTCATTTTACGAGAATGGATCTGTAGAATACGGGCACGAGCCTCCTCGGTTGGCAGAGGGAACTCGATCTTTCTGTCCAGACGGCCGGAACGTAAGAGGGCAGGGTCGAGGATATCGATACGATTTGTGGCTGCGATAACCTGCGGACCAGGGGTTAGTGTTGTGTGGGTTTGTGTGACTGGACTGGGCGCAACATACCTTGATTCTATCGTCACTGCTGAACCCATCTAATTGATTTAGTAACTCCAACATGGTTCTTTGGACTTCACGATCTCCGCTCTTCTCGCTGTCGAAACGCTTGGTACCAACCGCATCCAACTCATCGATGAAGATGAATTGATGGGGCCTTCTCCTTGGCAAGCTCGAAGGCGTCCCGAACAAGCTTCGCGCCGTCACCGATGAACATCTATTTCGAATCACTTAAAAGCCGCTCTACCCACACTCGAAGTCCATGGCTGCTTACCTGCACAAGCTGGGGACCGGCGAGTTTGAGATATGTTGAGTTGGTCTGGGCGGCACAAGCTCTGGCAAGCAGAGTCTTTCCAGTACCTGGGGGGCCATACATCAAGACACCTATACGGACCGAGATTAATGGCAGCTCCGCCAAGATCAGCCGGCGTTTCACTTACCCTTAGGTGGCTTGATCCCGAGGTTTTTGAATCTTTCGGCGTGGGTCATGGGAAGCACGATGGCTTCAACCAGCTCTTCAATCTGCTTGTCCAATCCACCGATATCAGTGTAATCCTCCGTTGGCTTCTCGTCGACCTCCATGGCTTTGACACGGGAATCATACCTGGAGCCTGCGTAAGCATGGGCATCAAGAGCATTTATAGAGAAGTATGGCACTTACTCAGCTGGCAGTGTGTCCAACACAAGATAACTATCCTTGTTCATTCCAATCAAGTCACCGGGTTTCAGCTTGTCATGCTCAACCAGACCAATGAGCGGAAGAAAGATGGTCTGGAGTACAGATTAGTACGTTAAACAGAAGAAGCCGGTCACGACTCGTCGAGAATCCTCATACCTGTCGGGTGGAGGTCTTCACAACCGCACATTTTCCGCGACGGTGGGCATCCAGATCAATATTGGCCCCTTCTTCTTCCGGATCGTCGTTGGGATCCATATCCATGATCTGAGGGGAAGGTGAGTCTTCACTTGGCTAGGGAGCATCTCGTTAGAAACCTTACCTCAACCACATTGCCGACCAGGTAAGGCAGCTGCTTGTTCATTTTGATTTTCTCTTTGTTTTCTCTGATCCTCTCGGTCATGGCAGCCTGCTCGTGTTGGAGGCGCATCTGCTCACTGCGCATCACCTATTTTCAAAACCAGGTCAGCATAGTTTCACAGAAACCGAGATTAGCCCCTCGAGAGAACTCGAACGTGCTACGCCCAGGTGTACTGGCACAGGCGGTACCTTAATATCATTGTCGAGTAGTCTAGTTCTATTTCTGATTTCTTCGCCGCTGGCCTTCAGAATCTCCGGGCCAAGCTCTTCCAAATCCTCCTGATCCCACACTGGTTTCTCTTCGACTGAAGCCATTTTCTAGGTTAGAGGGAGGTGCCGATAATAATAACTTTCTCCGAGTCTCCGAACCCCCCTCAACCTCATATCGATTGCGCTGGAGAATTACGACACACCCGGGGTAAGCATAAAAAAAGATCACGCAATCCATGCGAAGCCAATACGAGGTGCTAGTTGACAGCTATTACGTGCACCGCAATCGGCAACCCGCATCAATAAGATGAATGATCAGAATCGATAAAAAAGGAAACGACCAGGGTGGCTACGGCGATGTGATGAGGGGGATGATGATAGCGATGGCGAGGTGGATGCTGATGTTGGGAATTCAATGTTTATTGAAGGACGCTTTGGTTACTTTTGGGTGATTAACTAAATACACATTTCCACTTTCTCACCACGTTCTATCGATTGAATGGATTTACAAGGTTCTCAGAAGGGCTTGGCGCATTTCCTAAGCTCGATCGTCTTGGTCTTGGGACATTGCATCTCTTGCCAGGAGATGGGGATCATGGTGGCACCTGGGATACCGGTTAGGGTTGTGGTTAGGATGTCCGTTACGATCGCCGTTTCAAGGGTCCGACATCGAATACGTACCTGAAACACTCTGCGCAAAGATCACTCCGAACTCATTCTGGGCCGTGGAAAGGTAGTAGGAGCGTGCGTCACCCAGGGATATCTATTGGGAGGTTAAGGATATATCTGGCCACTTCATTGGTTAGGGGTTGGGGTGTGAACAGTGGGAATAGAATAGGATACAACTTGGGCTCTGACAACATCCCCAGGCCTGAAGGAGTTGTAGATCTTGACCTTGTCCTTCTCGGTGGCCCTGACGTCTTGCACTCTGTGACGACCGGTTAACATTGGAGCCAACCGCAGGAGGCGGAGGGTGGTGGATCCACGTACCTGATGATGCCTTGGAAGTTTTCCTTGCAGGGTGTGGAGCCAACGACCATGATGGATACCGTGGCGAAACGTGGGTTGACTCGGATAACTTTGGCGGTGACCTGCACAGGCAGAAGGGTAAGTATGACCGAGAAAGGGGGCGAGTTGGGGGAATTCCGACGTACTATACTATCCACTTCAGGAATGGCAGACTGCTCTTTCTCGCGAGAAACGGTGATCGTGGGCTAGAGGCAAAACAAGGGTAAGCCTAAGTTGTTTGAGATGGGTTATCGTTCAAAGAGACCGCCGACCTTTTCACCCTGTGTTTCCAGGATCTGCTTGAAGCCCACCACGGAGGAGTAGATGAGATCGTCCTTGCAGTAGGTTCCAGTGCCCACCAAATAATCTTGGGCGTGGCCGAGACGTTGCCCGGGGGCGACTATTTCATTCGACATCGGTGGTGTGTTTGACTTGAACGTAGCTCGTGGGATGCCCCGTTTACTGTCCTCTTAATCAAGCGTCTAAAAAAAAGTCCCATCCCATCCGATCAGGAATTTTTTTAATCTCCTGGATGATGAGAGGGATTTAATTGGAGTTGGGTCGAGTTGGTTCCGATTCAACCTTGGTACTGTGGTGCTTCTGGTTGCGTCGCTCCTGGTACCGCCCTCGCGGGGGTGCTGCCATCGAGGTTGGTGGGTGCAATGGCCATTGGATGAGTTCATGCTTGTGGGGCTTTGGTACGAGAAGTGCTCTACCTTCTGAAGAAACTTATGTCGGCGTTGCACAACGAATTATGATTCCGATTTGATTTAGTCAAGATGTGTTAACATGGCAAATTGAATTGGTCAGACGAATGTTTAACTCGGTGCAATAGTTGGTTTCCCAAATCTATGTTGCTTAACCATTCTGTACACTGCTGCCGAATCGACGTCCGGCTAGTCCTTCGTCACTGCCCTTAAATCGGATTCCTTTTTACCAATAATGTCACGTTTCCTGATACTGGCAAAAGGGTTTTATGAGATTTATTCAACTACTAAAATCATCATCAGCAGCAGTAACCTGACGTTTACAAAGTGGTGATCTTAGCGTGCCGTTAATGTAGGAGGAGGCGTGGGTACACATATGTGGTTATTTAGATCTTATTGCCAGTACGGCCAATGGTGGCGGTAATGTGGCCAGAGAAGTCGGTGATGGGAGAGAAGATAGTCATCTCTTCACCTGAGTTGGGGAGGCCGAAGGGGGCCAGGTTCGCGGTAAAGTAGTGGGTGTTGGGGAGTGCATAGTACACATCCTTCACCTCAGGGAACCGTTTCAGGATCAGGTTGGCCATACGGTACATGGTTGCTTGCACCGAGGCTGAATCGTCGTGGGCGAATACATCGAGGGTGGTCTTGCGCACTCCATCGAAGATCCGATCAAATGGGATGTTCTCCACTCCGGCCGAGGTGTCGATGTTGTAGTGGGCCTTCACGGTGGTGGAGAATATGCGATCATCAGCATCCTGGAGAGTGGTGTTCTCGCAATGGTGGAAGTTGGTGAAGGACGAGCCGGTGGTCTTCAGGACAAGCAGACCATCAAGGCCGGACTTGATGCTGACACTGTTGGGGGTAACAGTCAGCCAGGTTTGTCTGATCTCGGACCCGTCGCGATAGAAGGAGTGAGGGTGAGGCTCGCCATTGACGTGGATTCTGGACCAGCGCTCTTGCACAATATGGACATGGACATGGGTCACATGATCGTATCGGTTGATGAAGTGCTTGCCAAGGTCGTATCCGTACCGCTCGATGGTCTGCACATGATCCGACCGTTTGGCGACGATGAAGCAGGTATTCTTCACAGTATCGGTTGGGACGATCTTGGAGTTGTCCGCCCTGGTGTAGGCCTCATCGAAGTCACCCTCGAGGAGCACCTGGCAGGTGAGCTCGACAATGTCGTTCCACTCGGAGGAGTGTCGGATTGCCTTCGTGACTCTGACGTTGGCTTTGCCGTAGGCTTGACGTTGAACTTGGGCAATGGAGGTCATGTTGATGAGACTTCTGGTGAGCCTGCACCTCGACTTATATATCAGCACTCAGGATCGCAGATAATCTGTGCAGATTGAATGTGTGAAAGCTCTTGCATGCACCAAGGATATGGAAACCACCTGGTAGTGGTGCCCTCCAGATGACAGGGGACTGTAGGTGACCAAGCTTGTACACTACACTACACTACACTACACTACACTCCACTATACTCCACTCCACTGCACGACCTGGCACCTCAACCCAACTCTAAATCAAAGGGTTGATTGGTAATGCTGCCTCATTTGGATATAATGGGTAATGGATGTCAAACTGATTTTCAAGCAATCCATGATTGCCAGATTTGGCAGACACGACAGGTACTCTGGCTGAGGTTATGCTACGCGAGATGTAGATGATGAGATCTTGCTGTGGGCCGAGGTGGATATATATAATGTGCGGGTGTCTCATCCAGAGAGGTAAACAAGCAGCCAGAGAACTGAACAACATGAGTCGCGCCTACCTGAAGAAGCAAGCCTACGGCAAGACTGATGTCCGTCTGACCAAGGTGATCCGCCATACCAAGGACTGGCATGATGTTGTCGAGCTCACATGTCAAGTCCTGCTCGATGGGGATTTCGAGGTGTCTTACACCGAGGCAGACAACTCGGTGATCGTCCCCACCGACACGGTGAAGAACACCATCTATGTCCTTGCCAAGAAGTCCGACAATGTTGAGGTGATCGAGCTATTTGGTCATGAGATCGGCCAGCATTTCATCAACAGGTACTCCCATGTTGAGCGGGTGTATGTGAAGATCATCCAACATCGCTGGTCGCGTATCTCCATCGATGACCAACACCACCCCCACTCGTTCTACCGGGATGGGGAGGACACCAGACGAGTCGAGCTGACAATTGGCCGTGATGGTCAAGTGAGCATCGAGTCGCGTATGAAAGACCTGCTTGTGCTGAAGTCCACTGGCTCGAACTTCACCAACTTCCACCGATGCGAGTACACCACCCTCCAGGATGCGCATGACCGTATCTTCTCGACCAGTGTGGACGCCAGATGGACCTACGACCTGAACACGTCAAGGATCGCTGAGATCCCGTTCAGTCAGATCAGTGCAGGTATCCGAGAGATCACCCTGAGCACCTTCGCCACTGACGACTCAGCCTCGGTGCAAGCCACCATGTACAAGATGGGAGAGCGGGTGTTGGCGAACCACGGGGATGTTGTGGAGATCAGCTATGCCCTACCGAACAAGCACTACCTCAGCGTGAACCTGAAGCCATTCCGGCTCATGAACGAAGGCAAAGATATGACCATTTTCCAACCGGTGAGTGACCCCGCAGGATATATTACTGCCACCATTGCTCGTCGCAGATAGTCGTAGATTAGCGGTTGAAAAAGTTGGCCTTTGATCAGCCAATGGGTCTCAGCATTGAATTAATTCCCATATTCTATTCCCGCGTAAGTAAGGACTCAAATAAACCACGATTGTTTTTACTGGGCAATTGACATTTATTATTTATCTTCGGAAATTGTTATTTTGGTAATTTGTCATGTCATTAACCTTGCCTAAAGACCTCAAGATCATGCTCTCTACCAGTAAACATCTGATGCTTATATACGCGTATTTAATGTAAGAAAGGCAGACGTCTTTTGCCGCTCCGTTTTGACTGTAATACACCTAGATCGACCGGCATCGATACTAGTGCTGATAACTTGTACGGCACTCACTACACTATGAAAAAGGTAACAAGCAACGAGAGAATCTACCGTGATCACGAGGTAAAGGCATATAAAGCCACAGGACTTGCCAGATGGAGAGCTTTTGTAGGGGATGATAGTGAAATGGTAAATATACAGTGGGCTAAGGTAGCAGAAACAATGGAATGGGTTCCATTCATTGTGCTTTTAGGTTCAGTAGATGCTGCTAATAATCTTGCCATGATGTCATATCTATTGAGATATGGGGGATCTTGGGTATCAGTGAGGCCAATGCTTATAGTTCGGATTGTTTCTCTCTCAAAGATGCTTTCGCATAGAAGTTTTTGCAACCTTGTATGGGTTCGGCTGGTGAGGAGGTGATTCAGAAGCAATGTCAGTCGCGTTTAGCTTGCTAAACTTGGTCTACCTCATATCGTAGGTTTCAAGGTTGAGTTTCCGTGCAGTTTCTCTACCCAGACCATCCGATGTGCAAAAGCAGCAAGCGAGATTTAACAATCCTTCGGAGTTAGTAAGGCCCGTTTATAAATGATTGAAAGCAAGGGATTTGCAGTTGTGTTGGAAAAACCAGGACACTTGAGAGATTCCAGGTCTTTTTTATGCGGTCCAAATAATTAAAATCCTGATAATTTCAAATGTGGACCTCATCATTTATTTACGTCGGTTTTCTAATTCGGTCGGCAAGCATTTTGCATTACATACCTCATAGCGGCTATAGAGGAGAGTCGTCAATGTGGTCCGAAAGGGGCAATAAATGGGTACATGTAATTCCACAGTGAAGAAGCTGATTGTATTTACATGACTGAAGCTTATGGCGCCTCCTTGGAACCATAGAGTTGACACCAGAAATATTGTGTTTGCTGGTTGACAGGATTCTAGAACAGTCCCATAATTGCCCTTAAAAGAAGTTCCCTGATGTGTTTGCGCCCTTATTAAGTCATTAAAATAGATAGACGACCAGCTAAACGAGTTTAGAAGGCTATTTGATAGTAGGTCGTCTAAACGATGTAAGCGTTAGGCACTACAGAGATAGAGTAACAACAAGCTCGCATATTTGTACCACGTTTTTTATTTTATTCGTATGAAAAGGTATTTGTATGCGGTGAATAAAATGCATAGGTACGCGAATTGTAGTCCAGGTGTATGGTAGATCACATGTAAAAATGTGAGCTTGTACTATTGTTTAGATCTTATTGCCAGTACGGCCAATGGTGGCGGTAATGAGGCCAGAGAAGTCGGTGATGGGAGAGAAGGTAGTCATCTCTTCACCTGAGTTGGGGAGGCCGAAGGGGGCCAGGTTCGCGGTAAAGTAGTGGGTGTTGGGGAGTGCATAGTACACATCCTTCACCTCAGGGAACCGTTTCAGGATCAGGTTGGCCATACGGTACATGGTTGCTTGCACCGAGGCTGAATCGTCGTGGGCGAATACATCGAGGGTGGTCTTGCGCACTCCATCGAAGATCCGATCAAATGGGATGTTCTCCACTCCGGCCGAGGTGTCGATGTTGTAGTGGGCCTTCACAGTGGTAGAGAATATGCGATCATCAGCATCCTGGAGAGTGGTGTTCTCGCAATGGTGGAAGTTGGTGAAGGACGAGCCGGTGGTCTTCAGGACAAGCAGACCATCAAGACCCGACTTGATGCTGACACTGTTGGGGGTAACAGTCAGCCAGGTTTGTCTGATCTCGGACCCATCGCGATAGAAGGAGTGAGGGTGAGGCTCGCCATTGACGTGGATTCTGGACCAGCGCTCTTGCACAATATGGACATGGACATGGGTCACATGATCGTATCGGTTGATGAAGTGCTTGCCAAGGTCGTATCCGTACCGCTCGATGGTCTGCACATGATCCGACCGTTTGGCGACGATGAAGCAGGTATTCTTCACAGTATCGGTTGGGACGATCTTGGAGTTGTCCGCCCTGGTGTAGGCCTCATCGAAGTCACCCTCGAGGAGCACCTGGCAGGTGAGCTCGACAATGTCGTTCCACTCGGGGGAGTGTCGGATTGCCTTCGTGACTCTGACGTTGGCTTTGCCGTAGGCTTGACGTTGAACTTGGGCAATGGAGGTCATGTTGATGAGACTTCTGGTGAGCCTGCACCTCGACTTATATATCAGCACTCAGGATCGCAGATAATCTGTGCAGATTGAATGTGTGAAAGCTCTTGCATGCACCAAGGATATGGGGATCACCTGGTAGTGGTGCCCTCCAGATGACAGGGGACTGTAGGTGACCAAGCTTGTACATCACACTACACTCCACTATACTCCACTCCACTGCACGACCTGGCACCTCAACCCAACTCTAAATCAAAGGGTTGATTGGTAATGCTGCCTCATTTGGATATAATGGGTAATGGATGTCAAACTGATTTTCAAGCAATCCATGATTGCCAGATTTGGCAGACACGACAGGTACTCTGGCTGAGGTTATGCTACGCGAGATGTAGATGATGAGATCTTGCTGTGGGCCGAGGTGGATATATATAATGTGCGGGTGTCTCATCCAGAGAGGTAAACAATCAGCCAGAGAACTGAGCAACATGAGCAGCGCCTACCTGAAGAAGCAAGCCTACGGCAAGACTGATGTCCGTCTGACCAAGGTGATCCGCCATACCAAGGACTGGCATGATGTTGTCGAGCTCACATGTCAAGTCCTGCTCGATGGGGATTTCGAGGTGTCTTACACCGAGGCAGACAACTCGGTGATCGTCCCCACTGACACGGTGAAGAACACCATCTATGTCCTTGCCAAGAAGTCCGACAATGTTGAGGTGATCGAACTATTTGGTCATGAGATCGGCCAGCATTTCATCAACAGGTACTCCCATGTTGAGCGGGTGTATGTGAAGATCATCCAACATCGCTGGTCGCGTATCTCCATTGATGACCAACATCACCCCCATTCGTTCTACCGGGATGGGGAGGACACCAGACGAGTCGAGCTGACAGTTGGCCGTGATGGTCAAGTGAGCATCGAGTCGCGTATGAAGGACCTGCTTGTGCTGAAGTCCACTGGCTCGAACTTCACCAACTTCCACCGATGCGAGTACACCACCCTCCAGGATGCGCATGACCGTATCTTCTCGACCAGTGTGGATGCCAGATGGACTTACGACCTGAACACGTCAAGGATCGCTGAGATCCCGTTCAGTCAGATCAGTGCAGGTGTCCGAGAGATCACCCTGAGCACCTTCGCCACTGACGACTCAGCCTCGGTGCAAGCCACCATGTACAAGATGGGAGAGCGGGTGTTGGCGAACCACGGGGATGTTGTGGAGATCAGCTATGCCCTACCGAACAAGCACTACCTCAGCGTGAACCTGAAGCCATTCCGGCTCATGAACGAAGGCAAAGATATGACCATTTTTCAACCGGTGAGTGACCCCGCAGGATATATTACTGCCACCATTGCTCGTCGTAGATAGGTATTGTAGCATTTTCTAGCACCAGGATTAATAGCTTACCTATCTTGTATCTTTACTTTAATAAAGCATGATGATCTTATATGTTCCTTTGTTAGCTCAAGCTACTTCTTTGTTTTTGTCACAGCTGCCTTTGTGTACTCCTCGAACTTTAATATCCCGCTTTAAGCCTGTCTTCATTTCTTCTATGGAGACAGCGTTTTGTGGATTTGCGCACTTGTTGTATATATTGGTAGTATGATGCCGCTTTGGGGAGGTGTAGTGATCTACTGGAGTTACTTTTGTTGTAAGAGTTTTGGAAGTATTGAATGTGATCGGGAGAGCAAGTTGATCAAGGGATTTTCACTTTATGATTCATGGCATGCAAAAGTAGTATTTACACTTTTACACGGTCTAGCAAAAAAAGCATGTACAATACTTTTAGGAAGGTTGCAAGAACATGTGAGAAAAGCTCGGGGCTGTTTAGACAGCTCTGAGACTTTTTATGTCCGGTGTGCCAGATATTTTGGTGAAGTATGCAAAGTAAATCTCAACAAGGAACTTGCCCCAGATTCCTTAACATTTGTAGACTGTTATATAGGTAAATTAGCCAAGCAATTACTTGGGTGTAATTACAAATTTACCATAGCTTTTGTAGCACTCATTGTGTTTTTAGTTCACTAGAATAGGGTTGTATGGGCATAAGTGTATATTGTTTTAAATTTTATAATCACACCTAAATACTAACCTAGCTTAGTGGCTTAGATAATAGCTTACAAGTCCTAGAGAATACTGCCCAATTTCCTTATTAGGACTCTGAATATCTCACCAAAATACCCGGTACCCAGGGCATGAAAAATCTCAGAGCTATCAAAATAGCCTCAGAATTTGCATAAATGCTCTTGCAACTCTACCAAACATACTTTACATGTTTATTTTGCCAATACTGTGTTAAAGCATAAATACTGCTTTTACATTCAATAAATCATTAAGTGAGAACCACAAAATCTACTTGTCCTCCCAATCACTTCCAATATCTCCAAGATTCTTACAACAAGCTATGATGCCTAAGCTGTCACTCTCTCAAATGCATATTACTACTATTACTGGGATGCTTTCTTTGCTGAAGAGTTGCAAGGATCTAATTACCATGTCTGAAAGGTGAAGATAAAATACCTCAATAGGAAAGATACCTCTGGGAGATAGTCATGGGAAGAGAGTGCCCTCTTAGAGGTGAAGGAGACAGACTCATAGTAACAGAAGAAAGAACAAAGTGGTTTTCACTGTATCTGTCTTAATGTCAAAGACATACTGCTAGTCAAATGCTCCAGAGCCAAAGCAGCAAAGGATACCTGGAGTGCATTAGAAGACAAAACCTGGTGTTTAGCTTCTGCAAAAGGAGAGGACACTCATCACACTGGTGCTTCAGAAAGGGAGGTATTGTCCCAAAAAAGCTTGAATTTTGTGTTGAAAGGATCTGTAATTACTCCTAAGTAACCACCAAGCTTGGTCACTCAGATCATGACCTAAAAGAGCTTAGAAAGCTCTGCCCAAACTCCTTGTTAAGACTTACTTCAAAGATTCTCACAAAAACATCAGGCAACCAGAACATGTAGTTTCTAAAAGTTGTCCAATCAGATCCAAACTTTGCACACAGACTCTTGGGACCTTCCTAATGTTGTAAAATTTGTATTTCCACCTAAATATTCACCTAACTTAGTCACTTAGATCATCACCTTCAAATCCTAGAGAATACTGACCAAATTCCTTGTTGGATTAACTTAGAATATTTTCACCAAAATACCAGATACCCAGAACATGAAAATTCTCAAAGTTGTCCAAACAGCCCAAGCTTTGCACACATGTTCTTGGACCTTTCTTAACCTATTCTACGTGTTTGTAATGCCAAGACCAGGTAAAAGTATAAATACTACTTTTACATTCAATAAATCATTAAGTGAAAATCACAAAATCTACTTGTTCACCCAATCACTTCCAATATCTCCAAGACTCTTACAACACCTAATGTATTCTGCATGTTTGCTCTGCTAAAATCATGTAAAAGTATAAATATCACTTATAAGTTCACTGATTCATTAAGTAGAGTACCACACAGGCTACTTGTTCTCCCACTCACTTCCCTTTTGAATGATGACTTGGTCTTGAAGGTGGATCCAATCCAGATCAGCCATCAGGATCCTGCAATGCATCTGTCATAATGCCAGTAGCTTGGAATTATTGACTCTCCACACAATCTTACAGCAGGATTGTGACAGTATTTTGCTGATTTTACTGCCAAGTATAGTAAAAAACCAGATGGTGTTTAAGAGCCATATATGGCAAGAAACTTGATGGTGTACTTATGGCCTCATTACAAATCTTCATTGGCATTATAGCAGCAGTACAGCAGCCTACAGCTAGTTCTGTATTATGCTACCATACCAATCTACCAAATGGTACTTGCTTTTCTACCTCCCCTGCACCATCCATATAATCCACTGTAGCATCACCCCACTTTATTTGCTTACCCACTACTACCTTGGGTATTCCACACATAGTATGGATCAAAAAAACTATGGCCTCCTGCTTACTAACCTCTACATACACACACACCCATTGTAATTAACAGACTTCTATCACCTCAACTTTTTAGCTTTTTAGTGTGATACTTGCAATGTTGCCATATATCTTGTATTGCTGGTCACATATATATCTTACAAACATATGCTCAGTTGCCACCACTTTTACCATGAATACCACCTGAATATCCACAAAGAACTTCTTAGTATTTATCAATATATTCCTTCTCCCAGCTGGATTCTAATCCCCCTTATAGGTGCACTCTGGCTTGTATTTGTGTGAATTCCATATTGAGTGGTTTAGAAACTTGCTTGTGACCAAGAGAAACCTGGAATACTTTGGTAAAGTTGCCTTACTAAAAATTAGTTGCTTGTTGTGCCTGGCCCAACTTTGCATTACTTGACTGGTTACCCACTCATTAGGGCTTCCTAGCTTCTTAATGCCAAGGGCATAGGTGTCTCCATGAGCACATCTGTCCTCAGTACTTTCCAACTCTTCCTAGCTGTGCTTCATGTGCCAACTCATCACATTCATGATGGACTAGACAGCAATATTCTTGATGAGATTGGGATATGGTAGTACCTGCAACTTGACTTGTCTTCCTCTCATCCCACACATCCACTCAATAGAAAGCCCCCAAAAGGTGAAGCAAGTCCCAACATTTTCTACACTCCAAGCAAGATGCAGTAGAGAATGGATACAGTAATAGCAGAGATATATATGTTCAGCTTTATGCATGTAGTATAGCCACTCAAATCCCATCAAAACTCCTTGCATAAAAGCTTTAGTTGCATCAAGTTGACATTGTTGATCCACTTCTGAATAAATATTCCTTCAATGTCAATGTATAACTCCCAAGGCTTCCCATGTACTCTTGGTAGAGATGGCTTTAGAAGGCCACTTGGATAAGTACACATCCACTTCATTCAGTCCTTGCATTTGTATTGTTGCATATTCATATGAATATTGATTGGAACCTGTGAGAAGTAATTTGGGTAGCAGATACACTGTAATATCTTGCCAATTCTTTCAAATTCTTCTGGCATCTCAAAGGGCCCATTCAGCTTGAAATGCCCCATTTGCAACTTGGTCATTAGAATAGGGATATTGCTGAGAGCAAATGCATTGCTCCCATTGGAAAGCTTTTGCTCCAGCAGATACACTCTATCTTAAGTATCTTCAGTTTCTGATTGAATCTATATTCCAGCCAACAGCTTATAGCTTGCCAACTTTGCTGCAATTGCATACTGACTTCTGTATGTTCTCTCCATGGGAAGATGATGTTCCTAGTGATGATATATGGATCATAACAATGTGTGTGAATTGTTGAGTAAATCCCCAGAATTGCACTAATTTGACAGCAATGCCATCAATTGTGCCTAGAAAAGCCAGCCATCTTGCTGATGGCTGATGTATCTCCTATGCAGATAATAATATGCACTTTGATATGACAGCCATTTAGTTGTATCATGGTGGAAAGCATACAAAATTCATCAAGCAATGGATACAGGTAGCTGTCTAGGTTGGATGGTTATTTAGGCCCAGATACCATTTAGACTACCATCAGATTTCTGCATTGATACTGTATAATAGGCAGCAGATTCAGCTTGATGAGAATCAGTGGCCAGTAGAATCTGCTGGTTGAGTACCTGTTTAATGTGAATCCATTAAGTGCCAAGGCAAAGGCATGGTCATATATACCTTCAAGGTAGGCCTTGCTTCTTAGTTGTTGATGATATTTACCATCAAAATATTGGAAATATTTGCACTTGATTGATACTGACTGCTGTACTTGATAGCTTCACAATATTTGTTGGACTGCATAAGCTTCTTTAAATGGGATATTAATGGAAAATATCCAGAGTGTGAACAGTGTTTTCCTCCTATGGTGGTGGATTCCTGACAAGTTGGACACTGTGTAATGGTAGCATTCTTTGATATGAATGTCATGCAACTGTTGACACATGCTGGTAGCAGCATGGTCTCTGGGTCATATGTTGCCAGTCACATGACAGCTGTCCATTTGTATCATGTACATGGTAAGTTGCATCCCAGAGTGATTTTTGCAAGAAGTAGTAATATATCCTCAAAGCCCCATCACTGATATTTGTGGAAACATGCCACTTCTCTAGCCACAATATCACATCATTCACCAGTAGGCGGATTACCAGGCTCACTTGGCTCCAGAAAGTATCTGTGGCACTTTCTGTGATTGTTGTTTAATTACAGATTGGGATTTTGGCAGGCTCATACAGGGTACTTTTGTTGGGGGAGATAGGCTCACAATGAGTGAGCTTTCTTCTTCAAAGCTATCATTCTGCATGCCATATTCAGAATGCTGAGGTGAGCCTAATGGTGCCACAAACTCACCTGACTCAGTTTGTGCAAGGTCACAAGTACAGCTAGGTGCTGTTTTAGAAGTATCAAGTGGCTAGCAAGATATTGTTCATAGAATAGTGATTGCTGAGTGATAAAATACAGCTTGTGTGGCAAAACACTGCCTGTGATCTTTGTATTGCTTCCTATTCTGTCTGTATGCTTCATGGCTGAGAGGCTTGCTATAATAGCCACATGGTCTTTTTTCTCTTCTCTTATGGCATTGAATTAATGTAGCCTTCTTCATAGGGTAAACAGTTTGACACTGAGCAATGTAACTCTATTATATCACTTTTTTGTCAACATTCATATGAATTTACGCCAGTCTTTTATTTGAGACATTGCACTTACATGGATGCCAGATTTGATGATGACCTACCATAGTAAGCATTGTAGAATTTTGACACCACATACACATGCATATGTACCGAAATTTCTCCTTTGGACTGACTTACTCCCATATATATGCCACCAAAAAATAATGCAAAGTTGACTGCTTCCTAACCAAACCCTATTACTTACAGCAGCAGAAGAGTAGATGGACAACAGCTTGCTTTTGTTGTAAGAGTCTTGGAGATATTGGAAGTGATTGGGAGAACAAGTAGATAATATGGTTTTCACTTAATGATTTATTGAATGTAAAAGTAGTATTTATACTTTTACCTGATCTTGGCATTACAAACACATAGAATAGGCTAAGGAAGGTCCCAAGAGCATGTGTGCAAAGTTTGGGGCTGTTTGGACAACTTCGAGAATTTTTATGTTCTGGGAACCTGGTATTTTGGTGAAAATATTCTAAGTAAATCCCAACAAGGAATTTGGTCAGTATTCTCTAGGATTTGAAGGTAATGATCTAAGTGACCAAGTTAGGTGAATATTTAGGTGGAAATACAAACTTTTACAACACTCCCACTCAGCTTAATGTTCATACTGACTAGTCCTAATTTTGACCTAAGATATTCAAACTTGTCTCTAGCTAATGGTTTGGTAAATATGTCTGCAATCATTTCATCTGTAGGACAGTAAACTAAGCTAACTAAGTTATTCTCTATAGCTTCATGTATGAAATGATGCCTAATATCTATGTGCTTGGTTCTAGCATGAAAAGTTGGATTTCTACCTAATTGTATACATCCTTGATTATCTTGAAATAAAGTAATAGGCATTTTTTGACAAAGGCCTAAATCTGTAAGCAGCTTTCTTAACCAAATTACTTCTTTTGTAGCTTCACAGGCTGCCATATACTCTGCCTCTGTGGTGGAAAGTGCTATGGTTGGTTGCTTTCTTGAATTCCATGAAATTGCTCCTTTATAGTAAAGAAAGGTGTATCCTGTGGTGGATCTTCTGTCTTCTAAATTTTGTCCCCAATCTGCATCAGAGTATCCCACAAGATCTTGTTCTGAGTCCTTATAAGTGTATCTTAAGCAAATATCAGCAGTTCCTTTTAGGTATCTAAAAATCCACTTGACTGCTGCAATATGATCAGATCCATAGTTCTGATTATGTTGGCTGACACCTCCCACTGAATAAGAGATATCTGGACGTGTTCTAAGCATGATATACATCAGACTGCCGACCATAAATTGATAAGGAAAGTCAGGGCTTTCAGATGGCATTAAGCTCTCTTGATTTGGTTGAGTTTTGACCAAGTTAAGGTTTGTCTCCATTGGGGTAGCTGCCGGTTTACAGTCTTCCATTTTGTACTTCTTTAGTATATCTTGAATATACTTGGATTGGCTTAGGGTAATAGTCTGGGTACTTCTGTTTATGGAGAACTTAATCCCTAAGTAGTAACTAAGTTCTCCTAAATCAGACATCTTGAACTCCTTAGATAGGCTGGATTTAGTCTCTTCCAATGTTTCTAGGTTATTGGGGCTATAATAAGATCATCCACATATAGAGCTAATAGAACTGGATTTGCTCTATCTGGCTTATAGTATATACTATAGTCAGCATTACTTCTTTTGAAACTCAAAGATTCCAAATAAGAATCTATCTTGCAATTCCAGGCTCTTGGTGATTGTTTGAGACCATATAATGACTTTTTAAGCTTGCAGACCAAATGGGGGTTATCTTGGTCAACAAACCCATCAGGCTAGTCCATACACATGTCCTCATCAAGTTCTCCATTCAAAAATGTAGTTTTTACATCCATTTGATGAATAAAAAACTTATATTTGTCTTCAATAGCCAAGATTAATCTGATGGAATTAAACTTGGTCACCGGTGCAAAGGTCTCAGTATAGTCAAGTCCTTTTGTTTGAGGGTATCCTTTGGCTACAAGTCTTGCTTTGTATCTCTCAATTGTACCATCAGCCTTGTATTTTGTCTTGAAGACCCATCTGCATCCAATTGATTTTGGTTGATTTGTAATTTGACTAAGTCCTAAGTTTTTTTTCATTAGGGCCTGATATTCCTCAGTCATTGCAGATCTCCAAAACTTTGTCTGAGGGCTATTTAGGGCCTCTTTTACAGTCTGGGGCTCATCAATATGGACTGAATAGGAATAGGCTAAGTTTGTACCCTCATTGATAAAGTAATTTGGGCTATTTCTGGTCTGATTGGATCTCCAGGCATTTGATACTGGAATGATCACCTCTGGGATATTCCTGGGCACTGATTCTGGCTGAACCATGGTTGTAGAGTCCTCTGGAGTGAAAAAAGTTTCATTGTTTTGCTCTGATTCAATCCTGACAATTGGTGGACTTGAGATCAAATTTTCATCATCATCTGATGTCATTTTTTGTGAAAATTTTGAATTTCATCAAACAACACATCCCTGAACTTGATCAGCTTCTTTGCTTTGGTATTGTAGAGTCTGTATGCCTTACTCTCATTGCAGCAGCCCAAAAATATGCATTTTACACTTTTTGGCTTGTATTTTGACAGATTTCCGGCCAGTTTTTTAGCATATGCTGTACACCCAAATATTCTTAGATGTTCCGCACTTGGTCTGTATCCATACCATGCTTCAAATGGAGTATAATCACAAAGTATTCTGTTATAACTCCTATTTTTAAGATATACAACAGTGGCAACTGATTCCGCCCAAAAATCATAGGATAATTTTTGATCATGGATCATAGATCTTGCCACATCAATTATTGATCTGTTAGCTTGTTCAGCTACTCCATTTTGCTGTGGGGAGTATGGTACAGTAGTCTCTTGCTTTATCCTATGAATTTTGCAGAAGTGGATGAAGAGTTTTGAGGTATATTCTCCACCATTGTCAGAGCACATTTTCTTGATTTTTTCACCAGTTTCTCTCTCCACCATGGCTTTGAACTCCCTGAATTTAGACAGAGCTTCTTCCTTTTGCTCCATGAAGTAGACCCATGTGTATCTTGTATAATCATCAATAAAAGTGATTAAATACTTCATCCTGCCTAAGGATAAACTTTGCATAGGTCCACACAGATCTGAGTGAATTAGATCTAATTTTTTCTTAGTTTTGATTAACCCAGAGCTCTTGAATGATTTTCTGGCTTGTCTCCCATATATGCAGGCTTCACAGTGCTCCAAATTAGCTGGGGGATCAATTTTCACTCCAGAAATTATCTGATCTTTGATCATTTTACGCAAATAATCAAAATTGATGTGCCCAAATCTCCTGTGCCAAAGCATTGGTGTTTCTTCATTTAAGTTACTTTTATTGGCCTCCAAATATGATGGAATGTAAGTCAACTTGTATAGATTCTGATCTCTGATGCCCAAAGCAATATGGCACCATTTTGATCAGTGATCCTGCATCCAGAATTGTCAAAACTGAAACTGAGTCCTTCTGCTGTGGCCTTGCTTACAGAGAGTAGGTTCTTGGCTATTTCTGGTACATAGAGTACTTCTTTAAAGGTCAGTGTATGGCTTCCTTCACTGCTTCTTAAGTTTACTTGGATATTTCCTTCTCCCATTACATCAAGTGTTCTATCATCACCCATGAAAACCTTCTTAGTTGAAATTTCTTGATATTGGGTAAACAGTTCTTTATGGTGGGTAAAGTGCTGAGATGCTCCAGAGTCAATATACCACATCTGAGAATCCTTGTTTGTGGTCATACTTAGTGCAGATATGGATAGTCTATCTTCAGTTGTTGCAGCATTTTCATATTCAGGCTTCTTTTGCTGATTATCTTTCTTTTGGAGACACTGGTCTGATGTGTGTCCTTTCCTTTTGCAGTAGTTACAAAACAGGTTGCTGTTGCCTTTGTAGGGTCTTGGGTACCTCCTTTGTTGGTTATCATTGCTTATTAAAGCATTTTCTTCTTCCTTCTTATTGGCGCTTGATTTTGTTAATTCTTCATCCAGGAGCCTTCCATATACGTAATTTAAGGTCAAATCTTCAGTTCTGGACTCTAGGGCTGATACCAGGCCCTGAAACTTGTCTGTCAGGCTATTCAGGATGGTTACTATCACATCCTCATCAGTAGTTGGTACACCCACAGATTCCATCTCATCTACCAGCAGGGCAATTCTGTAAGTAAAAATTGATCCCCCAGCTAGTTTGGAGCACTGTGAAGCCTGCATATATGGGAAACAAGCCAGACAACTGTTCAAGAGCTCTGGTTTAATCAAAACTAAGAAAAAATTAGTTCTAATTCACTCAGATCTGTGTGAACCTATGCAAAATTTATCCTTAGGCGGGATGAAGTATTTAGTCACTTTATTGATGATTATACAAGATACACATGGGCCTACTTGATGGAGGGAAAGGAGGAAGCTCTGTCTAAGTTCAGGGAGTTTAAAGCCATGGTGGAGAGAGAAACTGATGAAAAAATTCAAGAAAGTATGCTCTGACAATGGTGGAGAATATACCTCAAAACTCTTCATCAACTTCTGCAAAATTCATGGGATAAAGCAAGAGACTACTGTACCATACTCCCCACAGCAAAATGGGGTAGCAGAACATGCTAACAGATCAATAATTGATATGGCAAGATCTATGATCCATGATCAAAAATTATCATATGATTTTTGGGCAGAATCAGTTGCCACTGCTGTATATCTTAAGAATAGGAGTTATAACAGAATACTTTGTGATTATACTCCATTTGAGGCATGGTATGGACACAGACCAAGTGCAGAGCATCTGAGAATATTTGTGTGTTCAGCATATGCCAAGAAACTGCCTGGAAATCAGTCAAAATCTGAGCCAAAAAGTGTAAAATGCATATTTTTGGGCTACTGCAATCAGAGTAAAGCATACAAACTCTACAATCCCAAAGCAAAGAAGCTGATCAAGTCCAGGGACGTGTTGTTTGATGAAAATTCAAAATTTTCACAAAAAATGACATCAGATGGTAACAAAAATCTGATCCCAAATCCACCAGTTGTCAGGATTGAATCAGAGCAAAACAATGAGAATTTTTTCACTCCAGAAGACTCTAAAACCATGGTTCAGCCAGAATCAGTCCCCAGAAACATCCCAGAAGTGATCATTCCTGTATCAAATGCCTGGAGATCCAATCAGACAAGAAATAGCCCAAATTACTATATCAATGAGGGTACAAACTTGGCCTATGCCTATTCAGTCCATGTTGATGAACCCCAGACTGTAGAAGAGGCCCTAAATAGCCCTCAGATGAAGTTTTGGAGATCCGCAATGACTGAGGAATATCAGGCCCTGATGGAAAATCAAACTTGGGACTTGGTCAAATTACCAATCAACCAAAAATTAATTGGATGCAGATGGGTCTTCAAGACAAAATACAAGGCTGATTGTACAAATGAAAGATACAAAGCAA
>MCFE01000248.1:0-114841 GCA_002104905.1 Basidiobolus meristosporus CBS 931.73 | reverse complement strand
CCCTAACCCTAACCCTAACCCTAACCCTAACCCTAACCCTAACCCTAACCCTAACCCTAACCCTAACCCTAACCCTAACCCTAACCCTAACCCTAACCCTAACCCTAACCCTAACCCTAACCCTAACCCTAACCCTAACCCTAACCCTAACCCTAACCCTAACCCTAACCCTAACCCTAACCCTAACCCTAACCCTAACCCTAACCCTAACCTAACCCTAACCCTAACCCTAACCCTAACCCTAACTGCTTCCTCAAGACATCCTGCTGCTCCTCCCAAGACTAAAAGAAAGTTTCCTGCTACTTCTGATTTGCCTCCTGCTACTGACTGGGCTGTCTGCTACTTTGCCAATGTGGAGTTCATTCCTATATCTGAGCATAGGATGTATCTCAAGCAACAAGGTTACAATTTATCCAAGATTGTTAACATGAGATTTATCAACAATCACACTCTGGAGATAGTACTTGACAAAAGTATTGCTAAAGAGTTCTCTCAAAATGTCTCTGACCAGTTTTACTGGGAACCTACTGACCATGCCTTCAAAGAGTTTCCTGATTCTCCAGTTTACAAGACCTTCTCATTAGAGGAATCTCTGCTCTCAAGATTCACTTCACTTATCAAAAACTCCCCTTCACCTGCTGTTACCCACTTCCTCAAAGATTATTATATCTCTCAAGCTTATCTACTTCACTCCCCCATGAACCTGAACTCCAGTGTACTCTGGGATACTGCCTTAACTTTAGCTTAGATTTATTCATATTCAACTTAGTGTTTACTTTGGGAATCTTCTATTCCCAGCTGGCTTCTTTATTTGTAGTTAGACTTGTCTGCAATCAAATAAAGATTTCACCTACCTTGGTGACTTTCCCTCCCCTAACCCTAACCCTAACCCTAGCCCTAAACCCTAAGGTATCAAAAAACTCCTCTTGCTGAAGGAAGTGATGTTGTGCATCAACATTTAAAACTTAGCCAATTTTACTCCGTTTGAAAATCTAGTACCCTAACTGATTTTCCCTAACCCAAACATAACAAATCCCAGTTACAGTTTATTTTATCCCACCTCAGAATCTATTTTTAGCTATCACACCTGATCTATTTCAAATGGTCATTACGTTATCAACCTATCTGCCAAGCCTTCCCAGGTGATTGGTCATCTGAGATCTATCTAACCACTGTGCAGTTCCCAAGACATCAGTTGATTGATGATGTAATTTTCATTTATCTTATGCACCTATGAACACCCAAATTGATTTCAATCAATCCAGTCCCTTGGCGCTTACTAATTCAACTTGATCAGAAAAGTATAAATAAAGTTTACTGAACCTTTTGGTTTAGTGTGTGTCTCAACAAAATTAAGATTCTGTCTCAGCAAAAATAAGAATCTAACAATACCGTTCTAGTTTCTATCCAAGCCTAGTATATCTAGCACTCCAAAGAACACCAAGCCTAGCCTGCCTAGCAAACAAATATCATTGTCTTTATAGCTAACCCAGCTATATCAAAGACCAGCATTAGATCAGAATCTTTCTGCTAATATTTCCGCCACTCTCTGACAATTCTAAGATTCTGCACTTGATTGTCCCTTTGGTTCAGTTAAACCATTCAAGAGTTTTATTACACTTTCTCTTGGATACAACACACCCTCTCTTTTCTTCTTAACTATTTTCCCACCCTCCCACCCCAACTACTCCTTTCTTCTTATTATCTACTTTTCCATGTCTTTACCCAACTTTCACTCTTTACAGACTTCTTACCTTGAACAAAGAGTTTCACTTCTTGAAGCTGAAAACTCTATGTTGAAATCTCAGATCCAGGTTCTTTTCAAAACTCTCTCTGAACTTCACCCTGCACTCTCTACTTCTCTTTCAGCTTCTTCCTTACCTTGCAACCCCTCAACCAGCTCTTCTTCCAGTCAATCTGAACACTGTCAGCAACCAGCAACTCCTGCCATTCATACTCAGACATACTCTCAAGCACTTCAAGCTTATCCAAAGCCAGCTGCCCTTTCAACAAGACAGTCACCTAAGCCAGTGCACCCTAAAGCCAGAAGAAGATTCCCTGTCAGCCCTGATACTCCTCCCACTGCCAACTGGGCTGTTTGCTATTTCAGAAATGCTGGCTATCTCCCAATTTCAGAACAAAGAAACTACCTCAAGGACCTAGGTATTCATATGCCTAAGATTATTAACATTCAGTACATTGCCAGGGATCTCTTGGAAGTTATTCTTGACAAAGATATTGTTAAAGATTTTACAGAAGAAGTCAAGAATCTGCTGGATTGGGAGCTCTCAGAGCATATATTCATACATCATTTAGACATTCCACTCTTTGCACCATTCTCTCTGGAAAAAGAACTCCTCAAAAGGTTTACCAGCTTGCTGAAAAACTCTCCTTCCCTTCAAGTCACAAACTTCCTCAAGAAATACTACAGTGAACAGGCAGTTTTGCTACATTCTCCTCTAGACTTCAGTATTGAGGATATTTGGGATACAGCAAAGTCCAAGTTTATCTTGTAGGCTTACTGCATCTCAAATATTCATATTCAAAATTGGCTTCTTTATTTATGATTTATATAAAGATTTTGCCCTGTGGTGATTATCATCCCCCCCTAAGACCTAGGTATTCATATGCCTAAGATTATTAACATTCAGTACATTGCCAGGGATCTCTTGGAAGTTATTCTTGACAAAGATATTGTTCATGATTTTACAGAAGAAGTCAAAAATATGCTGGATTGGGAGCTCTCAGAGCCTATATTCAGATATCATTTAGACATTCCACTCTTTGCACCATTCTCTCTGGAAAAAGAACTCCTCAAAAGGTTTACCAGCTTGCTGAAAAACTCTCCTTCCCTTCAAGTCACAAACTTCCTCAAGAAATACTACAGTGAACAGGCAGTTTTGCTACATTCTCCTCTAGACTTCAGTATTGAGGATATTTGGGATACAGCAAAGTCCAAGTTTATCTTGTAGGCTTACTGCATCTCAAATATTCATATTCAAATTTGGCTTCTTTATTTACGTTTAAATAAAGATTTCACCCTGTGGTGATTATCATCCCCCCTAACCATGCCTTTAAAGAGTTTCCTGATTCTCCAGCTTACAAGACCTTATCATTAGAGGAATCTCTGCTCTCAAGATTCACTTCACTTATCAAAAACTCCCCTTCACCTGCTGTTACCCACTTCCTCAGAGATTATTATATCTCTCAAGCTTATCTACTTCATTCCCCCATGAACCTGAACTCAAGTGTACTCTGGGATACTGCCTTAACTTTAGCTTAGATTTATTCATATTCAACTCAGTGTTTACTTTGGGAATCTTCTATTCCCAGCTGGCTTCTTTATTTGTAGATAGACTTGTCTGAAATCAAATAAAGATTTCTCCTACCTTGGTGACTTTCCCTCCCCTAACCCTTATGATGAATATCAATCCTTATCACATTCCCCTTATTAATGTTGTTCACAAGTCATTCTTACCTCTCTTGCTACCCCCCTTCCCACTGAACAGTGTCTTGAGCACTGAAGAACTATCATCACTTCTTATTAACTTACCTACAAACTCCCCTCAGCTACACATTCTTGTATCAAAGCTACAACAGTAGCACTGGCTTCTTTGTTTTAACTGAAATGAAGATTTCACCTGTTGGTGACTGACTCCCCCCTAACCTTAAATAAAAAGTTCTTTTTGGTGTGTAAATTGTTGAGATGCTCCAGAGTCAATATACCACATCTAAGAATCCTTGTTTGTGGTCATATTTAGTGCAGATATGAATAGTCTATCTTCAGTTGTTGCAGTATATCCATATTCAGGTTTCTTTTGCTGATTATCTCTCTTTTTGAGACACCAATCTGATGTGTGTGCTTTCCTTTTGTTGTAGTTGCAAAACAGGTTGCAATTGCCTTTGTTAGGGCTTGGGTCCCTCCTTTGTTGGTTATCATTGCTTATTAAAGCATTTTCTTCTTCCTTCTTATTGGTGCTTAATTTTCTTTATTCTTCATCCAGGAGCCTTCCATATACATAATATAAGGTCAAATCTTCAGTTCTTGACAATAGGGCTGATACAGGGCCCTGAAACTTGTGTGTAAGGATATTCAGGATGGCTATAATCAAATCCTCATCAATAGTTGGTACACCCACAGATTCCATCTCATGTACCAGCAGGGTAATTCTGTTGATTAGATTTTTCATTTCTTCTCCTGGCTGCATCATTGTAGTAAAGAATTTTTGTCTCAGATACGTTTTCTTAGCAGCTGAACATGACTGGTAGGTGTCTTCTAATGCCTTCCAGACATTGTTTGCTGTTTTTGCTCTTGAGCATTGAATTAGCAATTTGTCTTTAACATTAAGGCAAGTGCTGTTAAAGGCACTTTGTTCTTTCTTCTGGTACTCTAAAGCTTCCACTCCCACATTTTTAGGAGGCACTCTTCTCCCATGACAATATCCCAAAGGCCTCTTTCTTGTAGCAGCATCTTCATCTTCACCTTCCACACTTGGTAGTTTGATCCATCCAACTTTTCAGCACAGGGAAAAATTCCAGTAATAGCAGTAGTAGACATTACAGAGAGTAACAGCTTGGGGCTCATAACCTGTTGTAAGAGTCTTGGAAATATTGGATGTGATTGAGAGGACAAGTAGATAATGTGGTTTCCACTCAATGATTTATTGAATGTAAAAGTAGTATTTATACTTTTACCTGGTCTTGGCATTACTAACACATAGAATAGGTTAATTAAGGTCCTAAGAACATGTGTGCAAAGTTTGAGGCTGTTTGGACAACTAATCTAATTTTCATGTTCTGGGTAAATATTCAAAGTAAATCCCAACAAGGAATTTGGTCAGTATTCTCTAGGATTTGAGGGTAATGATCTAAGTGACCAAGTTAGGTGAATATTTAGGTGGAATTTCAAATTTTTTACAACAAAAATCCCATAGTCTACTTGCTTTCCCAATGACTTCCAATAGCTCCAAAACTCTTACAACATATTCACCAGTAAAAAGTTAACCACATATCACTTGGTCTCAGAATTTCTCACTCCTGTAAGATTTTGGTACTAATCAATCATCTGTGAGTTGAATAATTTTTCAATTTTTAAGTATATATGCAGCTACTAATTGCTTGCAAGACACCATTCATTTCTTAGGTCATGCTTGCTACTTTCACTCCCATCTTTCCCTTCTAATGATGTGTTAATCACCAATGGCTTATACTCCTATCTTTGCTTCATTTGGAAGGAAGAGTTCATCTAGTGTAGACTGTTGCCCCTGCTAACCAGAAAAAGACTGGGATTGATCCCAATGCTCTAAAGATATTCCCTACAGATTGCAAGGCAGTTCAAAAAGACTAGCGATGGTCTGAGCCAGGGTCTCTTTTGTAAACAATGTTAACATAACATGATTAGTTTGAAGTCGTTTCTGGCGTGGGTTATTGGAGGTTCAATGCGTATGGCCCTTTAGACAGATCATACAAATGTGGTTTAGACTGGATCTTGGTGTGTGGTAAGAAGGGTGCGTGCGCAGGTCAGGATGAGCGTTTTGTTTGCTTAACTTTGCTTGCGTTTTACTTTGTCAAGAGCTAAGAAATAACCCTACTCTACCATATTTGTTTGATGGCCGATCGAATATTTTCATGTCAAACTCAAGGGCATCGATTGAAGCTATTAGTGACGTGTCATTTCCGCAATGTTGAGTTTACTAGGGACGGTTCATGCTTACTAATCGCTCAATATTTAGAAATTCCAAGAGTTTCTCTTCGAGTGAAGGTTTACTATAATTATCTTCTACAGATATTCCCAATATAGTAAAGGCTTGATCTTGGCGCACCAACCATCAGGTATGCTTTATCGGTTCAGGAGGAAATGGCAAATTGAAAGTGTGGATGGCTGGTCACATGGTTAATGCCGAATTTATATAAGCATTAGCATTCTATAACAAATATAATTGATTGGTCTGACCTTCCTATAAATATATCAACCTCGTTGGAAATCTTATTCAATTACGATGAATCCTCTTGCCCTCCGTGAAATTGCCGGTGCTAGTACCAAGCCTTCTCCACTGGAGATTTCAAAGACGGCGCTAATCTTGATTGATGTTCAAAACGAATATCTATCCAACGGGCAAGTCCCCATACATCAGCTTGAATCCCATTCATTTCCCCGAATTCAGCGCCTTGTTCAAAAAGCCCGCTCTATTCATCTACCCGTAATACATGTTGTCCACCATTTGCCAGGGGAATCTGCTCCCATATTTAATAGTCAAAAATGGGGAAGTCAAATTATAGAGCAAGTTGCTCCCCAAAACGACGAAGCCGTGATTGTCAAACATCATGTCAGTGCATGGAAGGATACTCAGTTGGAAGAAACCCTACAAAAGAAAGGAATCCAAAATTTAATACTTGTCGGATACGGCACACATATGTGCGTCAACTCAGCAGCGCGAGACGGTGCAGAAAAGGGCTATCAGGTTGGTGCATAGTAGCTTGCTCTGATAGTGAGTTTTATTGCCTCTTTACTGATATAATATAATCTTGGAAACTTCTAGGTGGTTGTTGTTGGAAATGCTTGCGGAGCTAGAGCTTTAAAGGACGGTCTAGGCCATGAAATCTCTGCAGAAGAAGTTCACCAGGCCAGTTTAGCATCTCTCTGGGATTACTTTGCAGTAATTGTTGCTGAACCAGAAGACTTGGTATTTGTATGAAAATTAGCACTGTCTTGTAAAGGTATAATAAACCAGACCATTCCTATGATCATATACTCTATTTTCAGATTGGCAGTGGGTGCTAGACCTCCTCGCGGGTAAATAGTTGTTTGAGTAAATTGGAATTCACTGAGGGTTTGACAGATTATAATATTGGTTGGGACCTCTGCAAGAGGGAAGGTAGTGATATTGATTTGCTACCGTCTGTATATCGTTAAGGTATTGTGAAGTGCAGGATGCATGATGAGATGACCATATTACTTGTTCTCGGGAGCATTAGAGCCTGCGTTTCGTGAATAAAGATGATGCGCGGTAAGTAGCTGGAATGCTACTGCAATCCTAGCCCTTTCTGCATTCAACCAAACACTTCATTAGCAAGGAGAAGCCCACTCTTCTCACCAATTGATCACACCCGAGCAGGATGTCATGAACCAAGATGGAGATTGTATTTATTATTACTAGTATTATGTACTAAATTCCTGCCTTCACCACAATGCACATACATTTTTGGTTTGGTGTTGCTATTACGCTAAACACTGCATGGAACCCACTACTGTTCAGGCTGAATATGATACCTAACTGCGTATCTTCAGCTCACTAGAATAATACCAGACACAGTTACGTGAGGCCGGTATTACAGTGGGTAGGTGCTAATGGATATTTGCCTCATTGCATTGCCTGTTACAGCACCAAATCAACCTGGGGTTTAGGACATATTCCTGACACTGTATGCCTGATATATAAATACAGGAATCTCGGACACATCTTTTCTATCAAGATTATCATGAAGCCCATTCTGACTATGGACTGAATAATTTCAGTTCCAATTCCAAGAGTGGTAATAAAAGGGCGTGTTCCTTTACATATAACAAGCTATTATTTGCATATTCGGTCATTTCCAAAGGCACGGTGTCGCTGGCGAGATTGCCGTTTTTGCTGGAGGTGATGAGTCAAATGCCAGCTCAGATATTCAAAAGGATGATTATTGAGGGAAATCCTTTTTATTTGCAGTACTCACTAAAATGCAATGTAGTGTGCTAGCCGTAAAGGGAAGTACGAGTAGATGCTGATTAGTTACTTTGGTACCACATGTGGGGGGCTACCAATACCTATCTACCTAGTCTTAACAACTTGACACCGCTCCGGTGCACTTTTTGCTTGGTTACCAGCCTAACATATTGCTTAAGTCTTTTATAGACATCATTTTGTAATTACTTAAGGATGCCAAGGTGACAGAAAGGCTCTGAAAACATGGATCTAACTCAGCAGGGATTCACTACACAAGTCCCCACCTAAGCAGTTAGAAGCTTGAGCTACAGATACAGGACACTACCCAAATGAGGTTGAGAATGTAGAGGCAAGTCCTGCTTGATGGTCAAGAATTATGGTACTCAAGTTATTTATAACCACCACTCTAAGGTCTCTTTACTCCTCCTCTTCATGTACCGCAAAGCTGTATGGGGACTCTTGTATCTATAAGTGATGATTTCAGCCAATGGTTTTGCGTGTTACATGCCTTTGTATTTAGACAGTGTTCTCACGGACATCATTTAAATCCAAATATTCCTAAGTAGCTCCACTATGAGCAAGAAGAGTCCTAACTGGAGCTGCAGAAAGGGGGTGGAGGCTGAAGAACACTAGAGCCCATAGAACTAGGGATCAAGATCAAGCATACAATAACCCTGATTATCAAGAGTGCAACATGCAACTTCCAGCAGGTGAGATTGTTTAAGAATATGGAAGTTCCTCTATAAACCTTACACACTTTGATCAGAAGCTCATTGATAAGATATGATAAATATTCTAGCTGAAAGCTAATGCTACCTATATTGAGGATTGCCAAGTATATGTGTGATAGTATCCTGCCAGCCTAACTTGAAATGCAAGTATTTTGCACAGGAGTTATACTCATTACTATATCACATCAGGAGGGACAGATCAGTATAATATAATACCGACAATATCCTTGGTATAATAATAATCTATGTACGCCAATTCTAGGTTCTTCCCAATAAAGTCCCAAATATTCCGGATCAAAGATTGTCATCAATATTATGCTTCTGTGAATCATTCTTGCTGTAGAATGATTAGTTTATTCACTGAGTGAGTGGTGTTAGGGCATACTAGAGAAGAATCCAAAGGTGTTGATGCATGAATACTGGCGCAAGGGTTACGGAATTTTGTGCACTGAGGATTAATCTACGTATTTGAGATAACAAAAACCGTCAATATCGAAACAATATCATAATACTTCATAGGCATATTTCAAGTCAATCGAGCTGCAATATGCCTGCAATTGCTATAACACATGGATCCTAGATCTTGCGTCTCTCCGTTACGCCATTGCTGCTCCAATTCCATGCTCTTCGCTGTGCAACTGTGAATATTGAAAAGTTCGTTATCATAATTTATAATGGTCCGCATTGCTGCGTCACTAGATAACGTGACAATTTGAATACTGCTAATGCCAACAGTCACAAAAGCCTTGATTTAGAATTCCAAGCTGGTTCCAGCTTTGAAGCAGTAGATAGTCGCGGAAAGCTTCATCAGCTGATTGCCATCAAGATAAAATCTTAACAAGCTTCAGCTCAAAGATTAATTATAAAACAGTAGAAGTCAACTACCGAATCAGCTGCGTTGAACCTGGGTTTGACGCCAAGTATTTGACTACCATCCCGTTCGCCGTGGTTACAAGTGAACTTTGAGGATCATCTCTTTAAAGCTCAGCGATCCCTCAGAACCCGGGAACGGCGACATTGCGGAGGCATGGAGAAACATCGTGCTGAGTAGCCAGTACATCTGGTCTGTTGATAAGCCAAGATATCTATCCCTAAGGGTGGGTCAAGAGGTGAACTTTATCAAATCACCTAAGGCAGTGGTGATCACTGACTTGGCTGATGATACAATGCCACATTTCTCACTTTATTTGAACTTCCTCGACGATAATACCTGGAATAGCGGCTTCGATAACACCATTGTGAAGGGTAATTTCACCGAATGGAAGGTCGGAACCCGCACAATGAAGCTCTGATCCGAAGGTGAAATGCAACCCACCTATACTTTCACCAAGGAGAAGTTTGGCACTCCGCAGAAATGATTGTACAATTATTAGGCAGATAAAGTAGCTGTTCCTCTCGAACTCTTAACTTAATAAACCCTGACCCAAGCTTTTAGCAAGTAGCTTCAGTCTGGCTAGCTATTTCGAGTGACTGTTAGGAGTGGCCTATTGATTATTATATTAAATGGCTCAACTCATCATATATATACTTGTATCAAGGTAGACGAATTAGCAAGTAAACGTCACTCATTCAAATCTTCATCTAAGAATCAGACTTAAATATCTGAGTATTTACGTTGTCTGCAAAATAGGAACTACATTCATCCATGATGTGTTTCCTGTGTGTTAGACCTTGCATAGATGAAAGTCAACAAGTGCTCCCTCTGAGGAATAGGTGATAAATGACGGCGCATATTCATTCAAAGGGTATTCATGGTAGATTCATTTCAAATAAGCCTGTAATTATGACGTTTTAGGGGCCATCGCAGAGAATTGGTTCGGCATTCATATATTTTCACACTTGGTCAATATGTTAGAAATGCTTTCACAAAAGCCTTTGGACACATTTTCCTTTTGGTGCACTTCACTTGCCACAATCTCTTCTTGCCTTCATCAGGCCAAGCATGTAGTATAATGAATGTGGGATTGTGGTACCGATGTCTGTATTAGAACGCATTAGTAGATGATAAGTCTGAGATATCTTGCTAATCTCAAATACGCCAATATCTCAATACTTGTAACTACTCCGGATATATATTGTCGAGCGCAGAATATATCAGCATTGACTGTGAGCAACTAAGATTACAGATTGAATGAGGAAGGTGCCATATCCTCAAGCTACTTCAATACTAGTAACTCCTCTGGCGTCAGTAATTGCCTGATTCATAATAGAATACTAATGGTTGATGTATAATGGAAAGGTAACTTTCTGTACAATTGGTTAGACTGTAACTATCCATAAACAGAACTGGAAGTATTTGTGCAGACTCTTGTAGTTATTCAACTTCAGCTATTATTTCGCAGTATTTGGTTTAATTCCGTACTGGCCGTTGGATTGCATAAGGAGTTCAAAATGCACTGGGCATATCAGTTGAAAAGGGTAAGCGGAATGGTAGAGATAAAGTGGAACAAAACGTGGGCCACTTACTGCAAATCGACTTTTATGAAAATCGTATCAAGAATGTTGACACTTCCTTTTTGAATGCGATTACGTATTAACTAGCTTTTTCCAGCGGTGGTAGTTTAGTAGAGCCTAGTATCTAATTCGGTATAGATGTAGTATCAATTGAAAGTTGATGACATTGTTTGATCTTGTTCCAAGCAACTTAAGCATCCCATGGTTCAGATTGGCACCTTGTTGTAGATATTAGATATAAACTTAATATACCAACATGATCATATGGAACAAGTCAGCTACTTTTCCAAATCCCGGTCAACTTTCTGCAATGTTTTGCAGCAAAGGTAAAGTCAAGACTTCTCCAAATCACTCCCAATGCGCCCTAACATGTTGTAATAATCTCCACCAAGCCTTCATTACGTAAATAAAAATATCTAGCTGGCTTCCTTTGCAAGATTTTGAGAGTTTGACGATTTGCTTGCGGAATCAATCGTTTGTGCATAGATGGTGTACAAAGTTTGGGGCCACTTGGTCAAATTTGAGTATTTTGAAAACTTCAAGGAGCTTACTACTCCAAAGGATTAGCTAATGTATTAAGCAACTAACTCACAATTTAGCGATTAGCTACGCAAGTACCTTTACGATTAATTGCAACAATTTCTACATGCTGTTTTGTTCTTTCCTGACTTTAATTAGAGTAATCTAATTTAAAGCTGGCTACGCATGTTTACGATGACGCACGAGAGTGCTATAGAATACATCTTGCAAAACCCCATATTTGCCCGGATGCTGCATTTTATTTTACTACTTGATAACATGCGTAGGCTCCATAGAATTGTTACTTATTGTAACCTAACCCTAAGCCAAGACCCGTTGGTAGTGAATGAATACATCTTGTTTAACAATGACCCATCAGCGGCAGGTAGTCAACTCCACCCGATCCTTGCCATCTAGGAGGTTGTATGGGCGTATGTTGTGACAATTCGATTAATAGATGCCCAGTTTATACTAAGATAGTCATGTGTAAGACTAGGAAATGAACATATCTCTGGGGTATTTTTAATGATCTCGAAAATGGCTGTTTAAACTATTTCGATATTCGAGGGATTGTCGACAAGTTGATCCCAACCAGACGTTCCTAAATTCAAAATAGTGTACAACGCAGGTAGAGACAAAACTCATATCTGAAGCATCCTCTTCGAAATAAGTAGATACAACTGTTCGAGATCCAGCCTACACCAGGTCCTCAAGTCACCGTGCAGAAAAACAACGGGTATGCATAAGCGTCCGTGCATGAGTTAAGAGCTATTTTCTTGGAAGGAATTATACACGGTATAAATTCATGCGTAAATCTGAAAGGAGATTGCAATGATTTGCAACTGGAACAAATTACAGGTTGAAATGTGATGCTGGGTGAATACAATGATATTATTGGAGAATACCAACGGGGGGGGGAAGAAGTTGAAAGGTATATATGCAGCTGAGCCTTGCAAGTGAACGTGGATTTCACCAAACATGATGATGTTGCACAGCCATCTTCAAGAGGCAAGCGCCTGGTGGAATCTTCAGCCATGGATCTTCGAGTGGCGACGAAGATTGCTCACTACTGAGAAACTTCGCCCACACCCCTCATGTGAGCATTTAAACGGTTTCTCGCCGGTATGGGAATACATATGTGTATTCAGGGAACTTGGCCTGCTAAACCCTTTCTGGCAGATCAAGCAATGGTACTTCTTGGCTGACGCCGATAGCATCTTCGAATTAAAGGTGGACATCATGGACGTTGGTGGGTTTGCTCTCTTTTTCCCTGTGCAAGCACCATTTAATTTGGAGTAGCTAACCTGATCCTTTGCCAATCCATCAGAGTGAGGATGCACCTTCTCCAAGCTGGGAGAGCTGCATGGCGTAATGCAACTCTGCTCAGAACCAGAGGTATAGTATTGCCCATTGTAGCCGACTCTCTCATTTAGGTGCGCAGGGTAATCTACCAAATGGCCCAGCCCATCGAGATCGGAGAGAGACCGAGACCAAACACTCTCTTTCTCATAACCTAGCTGGGTAGCTTCGTAGAGTGTTGAAATCTCTGTTGGGTACAACACCTCGGCGAGGTCGCTGACAGGAGGGGACAACGTGTATTCCGAAACTCCAAACCATGTGGATAGCAATGGAGATTTGGAACTGCGGGTGGTGGTGTTTCCTGTGCTTGTGGCGAGGGTGGCCCTAGGTGAGCATTGTGGCAAATTCGCTTCATTGCAATCTGGTTCAGTGTTGTTGGTAAGCGTTGGGGGCTCATCCGTGTCTGTATTCTCTGATTTCGGAGGATTGCCTCCACCAGAATGTGCTTGATCCCATACAACACGTTGGTGGTCATATTTCGAGGCCAGGTGGTTGATATCACTGTAGCCAATGGACGCTCTTTCAACCAACTGAGCCTTAGTCATTGAGAAAGCCGCCGTGTCTGTTTCCTCCTTAATCGGAAGGCCATCGTACAGCTGAAAGGCTGGGTTATCCACGGCAGTGGAACTATCACATGAGGAAACTGGCCAAAACGCGCCCCCTAGCTTGTAATCACTCGAATCCCTTGCAAATGCATTATTGAGCTCAGCTACGTTCTCTGCATTCATTGGTTTTCCTTGGTCGAAGCATGACGATAGATGGTCTACGGTCACAAATTGATCCCGGGTAAAATCGTAACCCGGAGGAGCAAAAACCCTCTGTGTGGGATATGGGCATTGTGAGTAGTAGGAATGTACAGCCGAATAGGTCATATTCGCAGCAAAATGATGGGTAACGACAAGGTCAAGTTTTCCGGGGATGGCGAATCCTGCAGATCGGAAACAATGGATTCTGCTAAAGACCAATGAGTTGGGTTGGAGTTGTTGAAATAGTGAATTGAGGCTCTGGCTCTCTCGTGCACTGGCTTGATTTTAAAGCTTTGGGATTGCTGCTCTGGTGATCATGGATCCAGCATGATATGCGAACTGATTGGTATTGTGAAGCCCAGTTTTGTCATTGTGTGAAACCAAACTAGCTGTTGCATTTGGTATCTATCGGCAGCTCGGATGGTCTACTTATCATTGCGATGTATAAATCGCCATAATGCATTCAGTCCGTTTATTCAAGATCTAGGCTGCCCTTGAGCCAGTCATCTATTCAGGTGGGGATGGCTTTACCCTGAGGCCTTCGCAGACGAGGAGGAGCCGGGATGGTGGTGTTGGTATTGAGCAATCTGTAGACTGGCAGGGTCAGTGTTTGCAAAAAGGCATGGTCTCGAGAGTTCTTCCGCACACTTCGGAACTAGCAATGGCACCGCTATGTGGATCTTGCCTTTGTGGGGCTTACCTGGCAGTGATCATCCTACCAAGGAACCTGACGGCAGAATGGTAGATGGGGCCAAAGATGGTAGTGGTAGGTGGAACACGATAAAATTGCCGTGTAATGACTATTGATCCGTACTGCCCCTTCTTGCCCGCCCAAGGGAGTGGCCCTGCGGGATTCCCTAGCATCAGTCATCATTGAACAACCTTTGGATGGTAAAGCCATATACTCGGCCTCGGGTCACGAGCACTGGTTGAAATGACCTCTGGCTTAAGTACCATAGGTACTAACTCCCTTCTGTGACATCAGAAGCGATTTGCTGACATACTAGATGGAAGACCACTCGTAGTCAGTCCTTGTTCTCTGACCAATGTCCGGTCAATGTGCTGGAACTTTGATATAAATCTATATCGGATCACAATCCTGTTTAAGCTCTGGGATGTCCAGTTGTTTGTTTATGCTGCATGGTGGCTTAAAATGAGATCAACATATCATGCAATAACATCTCTGACTCTATCCGCCACCAATCCTAATCTACTCCAAACCAATCACACTCCTCAATGCACCTGTGTAGGTAAGGGTTTCGGTTTCAATATAACTATAACGGCGTTCCAGAACTTCGGAACACTGCTATCGTGGATCTTGTAACGCATAGTATGTTGGCTCCCCCTGTTGACCAAACTCAACAATATTATAAATGAATGAGAGTTCTACTGTGGAAATTAGGGCAGGTAGAACTTAATAACGGTGGGTCGGACAACAATCTGGTTACCTTATTCGCAGTATGTAATGGTAATCTATAACTCTGTATGTGTTTACCACTCATAGATTCCTTGCAGTCGTGGATCAGCTTCTGTGAGAGATGCTTATGGGCATCAGCTCCTCAAAGGTGGTGAGCGCTACTGCGAGAGTACGACTTACAAATGCCGCCTGTGTTGTCAGGGCACTGTTACTTGAGTGGTGCATAAACAGGGAGCTCGAGCATTTGAGGAACCCGAGCCATGATTGAGTACGACTCCTCTTCTTCCAGCATTGTGATTACAACTACTGATGAAATATGGACTGATGTCGATTGAAGATAGCGCTGTACCCACATGCAAGAAACTGTATCGTATCGATGATCTGGACCAGTGGCAATAACAAGCACAAACACGAGCTCTTGATTCAGACTTCTTATACTAGCTTTATTGATTCGGCCTACTGTCTTCATATATTCTGGATGTTTTGTCATATTGCATGAGGGTTGCGGTCGTTGCGCTAACAAGAGTACATATTCGCTTGGTGAGCTTACGCATTTCAGAGCTATCAAAGTCCATGGAAGATGTTCTCATCTTACATATCACAAATGTGATTCAAAGCCACAATAGGCAGTATGGCACGTTCGTTGGTGTTGACCCACTCTGAAAAAGTGATATCACGATATTGAGAAGAATTCTTGATTCACTTTGTGATTACAAGTTTTGGCATGGAACAAATTCACCAATCTCCACCAAATCCTCGGGTAGTACACTGCATATGATATTCCAAGCACCAGTGCTCCTGCTGCCTACATATCAACTATTTCCCATCCAGCAATCCGACACTCGTGATAAGGAGATCCTTCGCAAACAATTTATCCATGTTTTGTGGCCAACCAGATGGATTAAGTGGCTCTGCATCAACGGTACGTTAGACAAATTTGAGCTACCATGAACGGAGGTTGTAACCACACGAAACGAACTGTTTATTTACCCCGATCAAATAGAATAGGTCTCACCAGTGACCACAACCTACTGGCTCCGTCAAATCAGGTTCAATTCTTTCAGATGAACGGACAAGACTAGCTCGCCTGTATCACCAAGGGATCCTGCTACATAGGCCACATCATGGATTCGCAGGGCAGGTAATTCGACAACTATTGCTCTATCTCTTGGTGGTTTTGAAGTGTCAAATCGTATCTCGCAATCTAGGTGGGGTAGTTCGTTCAAGCAGTTTGCCTTCGACTTTATATGTTGCGAGGCGATGTATCCTGGGGAGATGATTCTTCCGGCAAAACTTGGCCGTGGTTGGAACGCCGACCTGAAGGAAAGCAGCGGTGTGGGTGCCCACTCCCTTGATATGCATTACCTCCAATGTAACGGAGGGATAACTACCCCGTAACTCCCGATTCCCATTTTTGTTTGGGAGCAATGATTATAGGCTGAATTACCCCCATTTGTTTGGGATTTTCAACCAGCTTGAATCGAACCAAGTTCAGCCAAATTTTGACTCAGGCCTCGATCGGAATCTGTTCTGCAAATGTCACCTGTAGAGTATCTACGATATACTGCATGATCTGTGCATGCCCGGAATATCCTACATCCAATTACGCCCGAGAGATCATGGAAAAACTCTTACATAGATCCCTCACTACGTTATGGTTTTGTGGTCAATTAGATTGCATTCAAGTTTATCGCCGGATTGATGATGAACATCTGGTCCCAACTCGGTGTATCTTCCACAACAGCAGGGCGAAGCCCCGCAAGGAAGAGCCAAGAAGGCATGCTTACGCCTTGGGACAGAATGCTGGATACTCTATGCTTGCTTCGCATCAGCCATTGATCCTGACACACTCATTGCCCAGCAATGCAGGTGGTTGTTATTAACTGCCAGATATTCATTTAAAAAAGGTGTTTCTGGTTACATGTCTCGGTTCCATCCGGAGTAGTATTTAGTGTTTATTGGTTTGTGCCTCGGAGGGCACCAAAACAAAGTTGTGGTGGTGTGATGTAATGACTGGGAAAGTTGGATTTCCTATTCGAGATGAAGGATTTTTACATCGGCTAGCACATCGCAGATAAAGAAAATGATAGAATTGGGCAAGGAATCTTCCCATATCCGTACTGAATGTGTTGCACGTTATTAACTCGAGGTCCATTTAATAAGTTATTAACTCTACATCACGCCCTGCATTCCGCCTATTGGAACACTGGGAACACTGCCCCAACTGATTCCACCTTACCAGGTAACCATCCCATACACAATGACAAATAGGTGTATCCATCAGACACCGCATGGCGGTAAGAAAGCTCACCAGTTTGCACCTGCATAATGTAGTATTAAATGAATTCCAATGGATTCCTTGGAAGCTACTCTTGTTTACTCAGAATGGATGAGTTCTAGTAGACTAGTGATACTTGGTATTTCCTCATCACGTGGCGAGAAATCCTACCAGCGATCTCGAAGCGTTTTGGTGACAAGTCCAGATGGGTAAGGGCATTGGTTTGCACAAGAGTCAAAAGAACGTGTAACAGATGGGTGTTTGGTTGATTTGTCTCAGGACCCATATATAGGTCTCATGGGTGATGAGGAAATATTATTTTGAAACTAGTTGCTTCAGTGGGTTTGGTGTTGGTTCCCAATTGGAGCACTCCTCTCCTGGTGCGTTTGGGGTGCCACCATATTCCCAAGTTCCTAGCACACGAGGCCTTTCGATAGCACCACTATTTACGGTGAATGGCTTCCTTTATTTCCAACCCTGTGTAATAGCAAGATGTATCCTCGAGTGGCAACAATTTCGTACCCCATTTGGACATTTCATACTACAGGAGTCAGGCAAAACCGAGGATCTTGATGTAATCATCAGAACATGCAACATGGGTTCGAGAACTTGACTCCGATTTATTTTTCTAAGCATATTGTACATATGGTGGACGGTTAGGAGGCATCTTGCCATTGAACCTCGGGCCACCATACTGCTGTTCCATGGGAGGTCCGGGCCGTTGGTTATTCCCGTTGTATTGCTGATTGTAGTAGGGCCTGTACACAAAGTTGTTTTTGAGAAGAGCTTGGAAACTCTCAGCAATTAGCTTGTGTGTGCGTGTGGTGGGATTTATGGAGTCCCAGTACACATATTCATCAGGATTCTTGCAGGGAGGGCTATTGTTTTTCTCATCCACGCAAGCCTGGTAGGTGTTAGTAAACCCGTTTTCCTTTGCGTTCTGGATGATGTTGCTCAGGATTGGGCCAAGGTCCCAAGTGATGAAATAGCGGTCTGGGTGTCGAATCTGTAACTCGCTGACAAGTTGTCGAACTCTGTAATTGTACACAGGCTCCGCAAATCTGAATATCAGTCGTTTTATCCAAGTGCTTTTAATCATCGGGGTCGCAGTTAGCGGTGGAAGTGTACATAACGCTATGCTCGTGGCCCCCTTTTTCAGCAAAGCTTCTGCACTGTCTCTCATCGCATTTTGAATATCATTTGCCTCTACGGTGGCATTCATGAAGTAATCGTTGCTACCGCCACATAACAAAAACAGAGTGTTCTGAATATTCCCATATGTTGTATTCAGGAACAGATCTACCTGTTGTGCAATGCCAGGTACTTTAACCTTAGATCCGTATCCCGCTATCCCTTGATTCAACGAACTATCGACTATATGGAGAGTTAGTAACCAAACTCTGAGATGACAAGCGGGCTAGCCTACCGGTCCCTCCGCCGTAAGCAAAGTTTTTGATTGCGATCCCTAGATTCTTCCCGACATAGTCTACCCAGTTAGGCCCATTGGAGTATCTACCCTGGAAGTAGTGCGGAGGAGGAGATCTGTTCTTCGAAATGGCCCGAGTATTTCCAGTGTCACTGTGAGAGTCGCCAAATACCACAACATTGCTGATAACAGGCCTGGGTCGTGGTGGAGGTGGTCTAATGTACCCCTTATTCATGACTGGTGCCCGGTATCCATTGCTTACGATTACTTCTGATGCGCTGTCTCTACGCGAAGAGAATGGATTAAGCCTGCTCAATCCTGAACGGATGCTTCCGAACAGGCTTCCATAGCATAAGGTGGCGAAGAAGAGCGGCAGTAGAAGTGTGAAGAATCTCATTGCTAAGCTTTGGGTAGTGACAGACTCTCAAAGGATGGACGGAATTTGATAGAGCGCTTATTAGAGAGTCATCCAGTTGCTCCACAATCTCAATGAATGCCTTAACCACTCTAGATATATGCCACGCTCACCAGTAGTTTCTCTCCATTTCCGGGAATTCTCCAACAATTTGCGAACCGATAAAACCAACGTTTCAAGGGGGCCATCCATCACCGATGGCCTCTTCGGAATGGGTTGGGACATTGTTTCAGAATGATTCCACAGTCAAACGGCCCGATGAAACCTCGAAAGGACTTGAACAAGAGCCGGCGTTGATGAGGCAGCGAAGCTACACATATCTGTGGCATATGCGAACGTGCTTTCCACCTATCCAATAGGTGAGCGTGTGGCGGATGCAAGGTAGGGTAGTTACTTCGTCGATCCTGCATCAGGACATGCCCATCAACGCCAGCATCCCATCCCTTCCCCACGATGAGCCCAGTGATGAATAAGCACCTGCCAAGAACCGGGCCACTGGGCATGGATGCCACCGTGTAAGATCACCTAACCATTGCTTACCGACACCCGTTGCCCAGCCGATTGCAGGGCCCTATGCCGCTCCTACACATCAGATGTTTCGGATTCTCTACTTGTTGGAAGCAACAACTACCCACAGTCGATACGCAGAGCGACCCGCCAATCAGATGGCCGAGGTCTGGAGTCCATGCCGATGCGGACAAAAATAGCCTCTGTGTCACTCCAGTTAATCTATAATCTGTAAGCATGCAACCACTGATTTTTGTCATTGCTGAATCATAAGGTAGCTGGGCTCAGGTGCCACACTACACCAGCATTTGCAAGAAGGCTAGAACAGCTTCGACCGGCCAGCAGCCGTTGATGATCACCCATCTCTACTTGGATGGCTGGGACACGCGACGATTCAGAGCACTGTTGACACTGGCGCAAGATTGAAACTGCTGGCCTATTCCCAAGGTGTATGGGACTTGTTTGAGGTGACTAGCTATGAGACGTTTCAGGAATGCGGCTCTAGCAGGATTTATTTGGATAACCATTGGAATCTTTTGCTCCAATACTACCTGATTGGTAGCATCATCATGTCGTGAACATTAATAGCATCATTGCGAAGATCGAGCCTCTCTAAAAAATCGCAATCATTTGTAATTGGCAAATTTCATTTATTTCCATCATGATTTGCCCCTCAAATGCAATATTCATGATGGCACCCCTCCCTCCTACAAACGGATTACCACGTTAGGCGAATGAGTTGGCAAATAAGTCATCCTTTTTTACTATCACCTTAAAGTTTACAGTAAAGATTTTGCCAACTTAATATTGGTTTCCGTCAAGATTTTTCTTCTACGTACACTCCAAACCCCCCCGGGAGGCCTCCTTACTTTTGTTCCCTTTTCGTAAATAAGCGCCTTTACATTCCTCATCAGGCTTCAAAGCGGTAAGTGGCACACTTTCGCCTCCCATCCCCACCAGCCCACTGACCAACGTTGCTAGTAGCACCACCCCTTTTGGACACTTGATATACTCTCCGTAAGAAACGCCTTGAGTGGAATTGATGCAACCACGTTCCTTAAGAACTCTCGTATAGTTTTCCTCTCCTTGTTATCGTCGTCCACATACCCACCTTCAACCCAGCGCTCCAACAGCGTCTCGCTTCCCCCGCTCTGCACCTCACCATTTGCTCAAGAAATTCACCCTTCTTTCCACCATGGGTAACAATTCCTCCAAGAAAAAAAGTGGCGAATCCTTGGATAGGGGCCACCGAGGTACTTCGTCAGGTGATATCCCCCAGATAGTCACCACGGAGTCCCCCGAGGTGGACTACGAGGAGGAGAATCTGGATTCGATCCTTATCCGCTCCCCAGAACAACTACAAAACTCGCTGGGCATTGAAGCAGTGGCTGCCCCCACAGTTTCTTCTATCGGCTCGTTGAACTTGCGTAGCAGTGGAGACAGACTCAAGTCAATCAACGTCGATGATATGATAGCGAGACTTTTGGAGTCCGGCTATTCCGGAAAGGTGTCCAAATCCCCCTGCCTGAAGAATGCAGAGATCATGGCTGTTTGCCAAGCGGCCAGAGAAGTGTTCCTCTCGCAGCCGTCCTTGGTGGAGCTTTCCCCACCGGTCAAGGTGGTAGGTGATGTTCATGGGCAGTTTACCGATCTCCTGCGTCTTTTTGATATGTGCGGGTTCCCCCCTTCCGCAAACTATTTATTTCTAGGGGACTATGTGGATCGTGGACGCCAGAGCCTAGAGACCATCCTGTTGCTGCTGTGCTACAAGATCAAGTACCCCGAGAACTTCTTTCTACTTCGCGGCAATCATGAGTGCGCAAACGTGACCAGAGGTATTCATTCGCTTAACTCCCACTGATTCATGGCTGTATCGCTGATTGTGTGTTAGTTTATGGGTTTTACGACGAGTGCAAGCGTCGATGCAATATCAAGATCTGGAAAATCTTCGTCAATGTCTTTGATACACTACCTATCGCTGCCCTGATAGCATCCAAGATCTTCTGCGTCCACGGCGGGCTATCCCCCTCACTTAAGTCCATGGACGACATCAGACGTATCGAGCGACCGACAGACGTTCCCGACAGCGGCCTGCTAAGCGATCTGCTGTGGAGCGACCCCAGTGAAACGTCGGCCGAGTGGGAAGATAACGAACGAGGTGTATCCTATTGCTTCGGAAAAACGGTGGTCGATAACTTCCTGAGCACGCACGATATGGATTTGGTCTGTCGTGCTCATATGGTGGTTGAGGATGGGTACGAATTCTTCAACGGGCGCACATTGGTGACCGTCTTCTCCGCGCCCAACTACTGCGGCGAGTTCGATAACTACGGTGCAGTCATGAACGTCAACGAGGATTTGTTGTGCAGCTTCCAACTACTCAAGCCTCTCGATACGCCCGCCTTGAGGCAGCAGATGCTAATACACAGCAGGCGCCAGTCCCCACCCAATTATAGTGTTCGCCAGTCGGTCTAGAACGACCACCCCGATTCTCTATTCATGCCCCACTCTAACTCTAGCTCTACACTCCCTAATTGCTAAAAGAATGTATTCACGATCATTGTCACTTTTGTTTCTCCCAACCATCAGCCTCACCGCTGTGGCATCGATGGGAACCCACGAACCCGTTTACTTCCTCGAATATCTGACATCTCCCCCATTCTTATGTTTCAAACGTCGGCCATGCACTCTTTGTATCTACCTCCACGTTCTGGAGCTTTCTCGATTTTGGTCATGCCATTTTATGCCCGTTTCCAGTAGAGGTGAGAGTTAATATATATATGTATCTTCATCATATTCCCTTCTGGTCGACTAGATTTCATTTGCGAATGAGCTGGGAAATGAGATACCACCTCCCCCCTCACGCATCAGACGAATAACTGCCTAGTTTGCCCTGGTCACGCGTGAAGGTGTGGGTTTGTGACTTTGCTAAGCTTTAAAAAGGGTTACACATCGAGATGTGTGTTTTTATTGTATCTAAATATATATTACGTCGGATAGTATTGACCCATATCAGAGGGCACAAATGATCCTCGTCAGACCGATCGATCCGGAATAGATCATAGTGGAATCCATTCTGGATTATCCTTGGCCACCACCGACTATCGGAATTCGTACAAAACATTCCAATCATCGCGATAAGAATACAGCCAAACGCTTTTGTGGTGATCGTTGTCCTTCAACTTCTCCAGTGTGTTCTGAACGTTGTTGAGGTAATCGCGATATTGCGGCGGTGTGATGTCCAACACTGGCATAGGTTCGGATGAGTATATCGTGTTGGTGGTAAACGATAGCAATACGTACCTCTTCGGAAAGACTCGTCGTCTAATATATCGCAATCCATTATTCGTCTTAGGATATCCTCGGTGACGTCTAATGCAAGTATGGGTACGCTACCGTTGGCAATGCCTAGCGCGAATTGGTTCACATTGTTCAATGCTACATACATAGTAGATGGAGGTAAGTGGTGGCACTCATCATGAGATCAAAGCCGTGGGCGGATTGTACCTTTGTCGATGATCAGCTGCTTCTGCTTATGTTTCATTTTGCTTCTGGTCTGCGGTGTCAATACCATGACATTAAAATCGATCTTGTTGTGGGATTCGGTATGCAAGCTACTTCCACTGTTGTGATCATGTCTGAAGCTCATGGAGGCTAGACACGGGTTATGGGATATGAGTCAAGTGAACAGTTCCAGATCGCACGGACATCTCGACGCTTACCGAATTCGTTTTGCAGATTGGAGGAGATGTCATGCTTACGGTATTTAGACCCCGAGACTTGATAATCAATTCGGAGTTGGTCAGCGATCTCTGCGCTCAACCATATACAAAGCTCAGATTTCGGAACTACAGTTTCAAGCAATGCGGTGAGTACAGGAATGAGGGATATCCATGATTCGCTGAGATTCGTAAATACCTTCCGTTTCCGTTTTCCGTAGCACGTTCTTGACCTTTACCATTCCCGAGTCCCTCAAACCGGATTTGCTTTCCTGCCCACGATGCTTCACAATTACGATCCAGTTGATCCCTTGATATTTGCACACCTTCACCAATTGCTCTGGAGTCAGATCATTATCATCCTCGCAAAGGAAATCGGCCCGAATGCTATGTGCCCATAATTCCCGGACGATCTCGATCCTTTCCTGAAGAAGGATTTTTCCGAACGAAGCAACAAATACATCACACTGGGCAGTGGACGGCAACCAGGATCAGCGCTTGATCATCCAACCCACAAGAACAATGACCACATTACCTTCTTAGGAGCCCATAGTCCAAAGCTTCGGTCTTCATCATGAGTCTTGGTCACGAGGGATTTGAATACTTGAGATTGATATTGTGACATGGCCAATATTATCTTTTGCAATGCAATATTCACACCAACGGCATATACTTTCTTCATCACCTTTTCACTGCTGGGGTGCTGGAAGTTCTCGATCAGTGCGTCGTACCTTCAAACGAGGCCACATCTTAGTATCGTTTCCCCCAAGACATAGCTGAGCAACAGCTTACCTTCCACCGCCCGCAATCACCTCTTTCTGATGGGTTTCCTGGATAGCTTGGAAGATGAACCCGTTTTTGTAATAATGGTGGTTGTATCTACATCGAGGCTGCAATGAGAAAGACTGCCCGAGTGGGGTTGGTCCCGGTTTAAGACTACGTACGTTAAGAAAGGATAGAAGACAATTTTCCGCCGGAGACCAAAACTTTTGGCGTGTTTGATGAGAACGCGCAAATCATCGATTCCATTCCTCATGAGACTCCGGGTAGTGTCTGAGGTGATAAGGTTTTCCAATTTTCGAACCACAACCTCGAAGTCCCCTGATCAATACAGCAGGTTAGCATTGAATCTCGGTTGGACATACGTCCAAAGACCTGATCGATCGGGATTACCTCGTATATTGAATAGCTCCAGATTATCCAGTGTATCTTTGGAAAGCTGGTATTGCGTAGCAAATTGAGTTCGTAGGTGAGCAGGGATCGGTGATTTACCTAGCTGACCCAAAAGGTTGGAGATGGACCGTCTGTCTTTGACTGGTATACGGCAATGGTCGAACATTGCTTGGATGACATTTCCGTGGTTGATCAGGAAACAGTATGGCGCATTCCGGAAAGGTGGAAATTCATCCAGCACCTCATCCACCAGTTTCAGAACCTCCGCGTCCGGGACCATATTGGTAGGGATATTATGGATGATGTCAAAATCCACTTCATGTACTACTTTGGGTTGACCACCAACTATGTTTTCTCTAGAATAAAGCATGCATGAGCGACCTGCTAACTCAAGGGGGCGTTGAATTCCCGTTACCTATAAACCTTGTCAAATGTGTATCTTTTGAGTTGGGTGATATTATTTCTAGAAATGTATCGGGCGAACGGCACAGTCAAATCATATGGAAGCTGCAGTGAGGTTAGTACACATAAAAATGGATCTCATGGTGCTAAATATGACTTTACCTGAACAATACCACCAGTGGCATCGAGTAAATGGACTGGTTTCTGTGCACTATCATAAATATCTGATTTAGGCATAAGAAGAGGAGTTCCCAATTCCACGGCGGCATGCAGGTTAAATATACGAATAAGCCGGTCATGAACTTTAGCGTAGAATAGCGCGTTGTGCTGATCAAATGCATTGTTTTTCTGTATGTCGTAAAAGTTATTAAAACAATTGACGGGCTTAGATGACGAATAACTGATCCTCTACCGAGTTGAAGTCATAGGTGAAATCCTTATGCTTATCCGGCTCTTGGCTGAATAGAGAGCTCATCAAGCGATTATAAAAGGAAGTGTTGGGGTTCCCTGTGTATAGATGCATTAGTTTAAGCTCGTGAACCAATATAAGCAAATTTGTGCCTACCAATAGTTCTTAAACATTCTTCTATATAATCATCCTCCTAACAAGTTTGAAGAGACCAGGATTCAGTGATCGAGCATAGCTGAAAGCACACTGTAAAACAAACCATTTTTGGCGGTAACCATTCACTTCTAAGGAGCTCGAGGCTTGTGGGCCGATCCTTTGGATTGTGTGCTAACAGCCAACGTATAATGTAAGCCTGATACTTCATGCGATCAGCTGGAAATTGGCTAGGAAAAACGATTTCCGGGGAACGGATTTGCCCAAGAGCCTAAAAAGGTATTAAATTGGGAAGATACAGACAAGATGGATGCTAAGAGAAACATACAATTGCTCGCTCCATTCCAGTAGAGAAAGGACAACACATTTCGAAAAAGATCACACCTGATGAAAAACTCAGCTACTCTAGTCACGAAGCTCAACCAACAAAGAACAATCCTACCAAGAGAATAGATGTCCACTTTTACACATAGTAAGTTAATAGGGGCTGTTCATGATCGATACCAACACAAATCAATACCTTTCTGGCTGTACCTAGACCCATATCTACTTTTATCGGCTATCTCTGGTGCAACATAGAACGTGGTTCCAACACCTGAGAATTCAAAGGTCAAAACCCATATCAACAGAAGTCTTGCGATGTATGGCTTACCTGAGGTCATGGAGTCTTCAAATGCGCCATCGTAACTAACCTGCTTGGAAGCGTTGGCATCCATTAAGGCATAGCTGGAGGTCGCCAAACCGAAGTCACCAATCTATCCATATAAGTTAGAATACGGCGATCATTCGAGGGTTACTCGAAAGGCGAACCTTCACATCACCATTCGAATCCAAGAAAATATTGTTGGGCTTAAGGTCTCTATGAATCTGATACGGAGTTAGAAAACACAGTTTGCCTCACAACCAAGACCATTTTACACAAAATCTCACCATTTTCTATATAACATGAGGTTCGGATTGCTTCGACGGTCAGTGTATTCCATAGCAATATCAATTGTATCAAGAACACGTACCTGGCTATGAATGTGAACTACATTGATATGTTAATAAAAATCTAGGAATATACATAACACCCAACGAACATACCTAAGCCTTCCACGATTTGACGAAGTAGCCTGCAAAAACAGGATTGTTATAGATCCGAGGAATGTAAAAATCTACTAGAAAAAGAATCGATGCATAAACTTTACCTCCACGCCTCATCAACCTCTATCCCCTCGTCGATCACATCTCTATTACCTACGTTAAGTCATGAAGTGAGGTACACTATATCTTAAAGGCATATACCTCAAGGTTTTCTTCTCACAAAACTCCATTTGAATATATAGAATTCTGTAGGATTCCGGAGGGCTCGGTGGCTTCTTGAAGCTGACCTGCATGTTTGAGCTAGTATCTTCGGTAAGGCTGTCGTCACTTTCTTCCTGCGAGGAGAGAAAAGGAGAATTGCGCTTGCTTCCAAAGTGAATACTTGAATAGCTACGGCTTAAGGCCCTTTTTCGGTCAGTGCTTAGGAAATCCGATTGGAAATCAGACATGACACTGATATCGTCTTCTTCTTCGTTACTAGAATCGGAGTCCGACTCATCAGAATACTCACTGCAAGACTCGCTATCCATCCACGCGCCGTCAGCATCTATAAACAATTTTCAGCGCCTGAGAAATCATTAGCATACTGATCAGGCAACCTACCCTCGAGCCAAGTGGTGAAGTATCTGACAACATATTGGTGATGGAGTCGGGATAATGTTGTCACTTCGCGCAGAATCTTTCGATTATTATCAACATCCCTGGGGTTCAAGCGGATTTTCTTGATCTGTTTGTTCAATAGAAAGTATTAATGAATTGTGCAGCTACCACTATATTCTCTTCTCGTACCGCATAATATCTATTGATCGTAAAAATGAGTAATCAATATTGCAAATGAGGAGCTAGAACCTACTTACCGTCCATCCAACTTGTTTCGTGCTTTGACCACTTCGCCAAACCCACCTAACGTTGAGGTTAACATAAAAGACCCAGTTAAGCCTTTTGTGAAATGGGAGCCCCATACCTTTTCCCACAAACTCTATTTCTTCAAAATCCGATTTGTACCGAGAGAAACCAGGTCCACTGCTGGCGTTCAACGGACTCTTTAACGGAGATAAAGGTGAGTCGAGGGTCAACCCAGGATGCAAAAACGCATGCGAGAAGTTTAAATCTCCAGCAATATCCTGCGGCCCTTTGGGTGTGCTCACTGGAGGGGTGATCTTGGCTATTTGAAACGTTGAATAAAACCATACCAGAATAACTACTGACAGTCTATTAACTTACTATCCAACATAAACGTTATAGGATGCAAATGACTGTCGTCTTCGCTTAAAAAGGGATGGTCCAGAAGCTCCACAGCTGCCGGTCGTAGTTTAGGGTCCCTAGTTGGATCGGGGCGGTTAGTGCTAACTTCTCGTAGGTAGGATGTTCATTACTTACTTGGAAAGCATTTTGCTTAAAATATCGCGTAAGGAATCAGGGATTTCGGATGTAGCTTTGCAAATACAATTTAGGAATCGGCTAACGTGCTGCAATCAATTCTCAGACTTACAGGTTTCAAAAAGCTGTTCGATGTCAAGATATGTGCTTGTCGCTCGACTACCCCATATCATCTCCACCATCACCACGCCTAATGACCAGACATCTGTTTTCCTAATAGTAAATTGGAAGTTGATAGTTGCTCTCTAAAATACGAAGTTCTATGGTAGGTACCTTCCAAACAAGTCCGGTCGTGATACAATTTCTGGGGCGGGCCTACTCCAGGAAATACAGATGCTCATTATTAGTGAAAGAACGCCACCACGACGCGAGATATACAACGCACCAGCTTGATGTAGCATCCTCCGAAAGAATTGGAGAAATAGGGCATATCTGATCTAAGTCTGTCGAAAGGATAGCCTTCAGTACGTTAACCGTGATGATGAATATGCATTACTCCATACCCAATAATCTCCGAGCATAGCTAACATTGGCAAGCTTCACAATTTTTGTTTTGTTGGCACCTTCGGTGCAATAGATGTTGGCAGGTTTGATGTCTTTTAAAGTACATTCAGTAAGTTAGTATTGCGATCTGTGCAATTTCCTGTGCTGGCTTACCTCTATGAACAAACCCGCTAGTGTGTATATATATTAGCGAATGTAGAAGCTGTTTACTATACTTCCTTACAAGAGAAAGCTGGATAGTGCCACACTTCTCCAGTAGGTTTTCTAATGTTTCTCCAGTTACATATTCGTTGAGAACATAGAGCTTCCAACCAGCCTCCACCATCTCCAATTTCGCTCCGTATATGCTAACCATATGGTTATTTCGAAGGCCTTTGAGCTTTTCGAGTTCCTTTTTGACTTGTTGCAACTAAATGAAAGTCACTATCGAGCTACCGTATAAGTTCGCGAAGACCTGGTGAAAACTACCTTTCCAATCCCTGTATTGCTTTGGTAGTACGGGGCCGTAATCTCCAGCTCTTTTAGACAGAGCAAATTGGTATCCCGGTAGCCGGCTTTAGTCAGATAATCTACGGGTTTCACCATATACATAACTCCAACTGAATCTATGTACCAACAATAAAGTAATTGAGCAGAAGGTAAATTGGAACAACCCTAACCGAACCAACCTTGGCCAATTTTCTGATACACGATAACAGATTGAAACGTGGCATTCTGCGTTGTAATATAAGAAACACCGGTTAGATCAATGAGCTCATGACAAATAGCATCGCTACCAAGCACACCTGGGAATCATCTGGATCAACAATAATGGGCTCATCAAAGGACACCTTCGTGAGATTCAAGTCTTCTGGGGCAACAGTATCCATGAGATTTTTCACTTTCATCTGTTTTCGCTTTTGACGCTCTTCTTTGATTTTTTCTTCTTTTCTTTGTATGTCTTCTTGTATTTTTTTGGTAAGACTCAATTGCTCATTCATTTTTATCTCCTCCTGTATTTGCTGGAGTCGATGCTGCTCGATCTGAGCCTTTTCCTGCTCCGCCTATGGTAATCCGTCAACACTTAGCACACGTGTCGGAATGAACGAAGTAAAAATGGTCCAAGAACCTTGGTTGTAAGCTCCAATCTATTCAGCATTTGATCGTGGAACGACATTGTTGGTATCAAAGCGGAATTATTAGCTGTAATAAAATCCTGTATCAGGGTAGCTATTTCGTATGTCATTTCCTGGCCGATCAAGGTTGTTGCAAAGCTCTTCATTTGCTTGGTTAATTCCTGAATCTGCGCCAGAGATATGCCCTTCCAATTCTCAAGCTTCAATGCCGGTAATACCATAGGGTAGTTCTTACCAAACCTTTGATGGATTAGAGATTTAGTAAGCAAATCCAAGTGGATCGAACCTTCTATAGCATCAGCTTACTAAAAAGCTGTGAGGAGTCCTGGGAACTTACTTCACATGTAGGTCCACGCATACTGAATCTTTTAGCTCTTCGCCATGTGGAATCAAATGTAATCTAAATTCGTGCTCTGTAGGGACAATCTAAACAAATTTGGCGGGTGAGATACTCAGCGATTGGTTATCAAACAGACGAGGTCAGAAAAGAACTTTACATTCCACGCAGACTGGACATTAATACTTTCAAAGTCATTCTTCAATAACGCGATCCCCAAGATAGACGTAAGTTATTATAGTTGTGGAGATCCGTGATATATGAGATATCGTTTTTACCATGAAAATAGCCTTCAAGGCTTCAAGCTCATTTTCCTGTATCTCCGCCTTGTCCATTAGTGAGGGAACATAAGCTGTTGACTCTGAGTATTCTAGGGAAATTTGGTTTATAGATTCGTAACTAAAATCGAATTTTTTTGAATGGTGATACTACCGAATGGTGCTTACATCAAATCAGAAATAAACCCAATTGAATGCTCAATGTTTGATTATGCTTTACCCAACCGAGTAGCATTGGGCTAGGGGATGGGATCACATTTCATACCGGGAAAATTCCCTTTGGGACGATGAAAGGGGTCAGCGGATCTTCAACGCTAAGCTTTGACCAGATCGGTTACTAAGAGCACCCTCGTAGACAATCGTTGGCGTATGGTAGCACAGCTCAGATAAGAACCAAGCTAATTTTGGTGAACTCAAGTCTTTTACGGGAAGCTTCGAAAGTGTAGCTGGCCTCAAGATACAAGGCACACTTAATCCGTCACATGAATGTTGCGATATCCATTTTAAAAAGCCATTGGTGGACTACAAGCATACGGAGGTTCCCTAGAACACTCATTATGGATGAGAAAACATTGTGTCACGGGTCAGTATATCATGGAATCTCTGTTTCAGCTTACGGCAATCATGGGATTAACTCAGATGCAGTTACAAAGGGTATGAGCAATGACCAAACCAAGTACCAGCCACTTTTGTGTGAGGTGTTGCGTCACCCATCTGGAATGGGCCAGGTCAATAAACCTCATTAGGGCCCCGATTTTCAAGCATAGCTCATCCACGAAATCACCATCTCCAGATTACCGATAGTAAGCAAATCCGGATTTCCCAAACACGTCCATTATCAGTGGATAGTTCCAATTTACTCCCTTTCTCAGGACACCTAAATTTGTGTGAGGGTCTTGATAGCTTATTGCCGAATGCGATGATTGTTTGATTTGTTGTTGATCGAGATATATGGCGCCCGATAAGGCGACGGTTGTGTTTTTATCAGTTAATGGTTGTGTTTATTGTGTTGGTACTGGGTAATGGATGGGCGAAGTTCAAGATCAATACCTGTAGAAAATAAATGAATTTCATATCAGAAAACGATGGACAAGGCCCAATGTGGCAAGGTTCCAAAGATGATGTACATCTGTCACCATACAGCTAACTGTGGGACCAATCTCATCTATCTGGTGGGATTCTCCCTTTCTATACAAACAAGACATATGGTGGTGTGAATGTTTTCTCGAATCCCAGACTTACCTAGTATGGGAAATACCATCGCAACTTGGGGTCTTCTAAACGCACGGGCAATGGGCTTGCGGTGGCGAGTCCAGTGTAGTAAAAAGCGATAGAGCAACCCTTTTGGACACCGTTCTACTCGAAGACTAACCCACCCCAAACACGTCGAGGGAGCGTGGACGCTGCTACGAGCGAAGCAAGTCCACATAACCCATCTCACTGATTCCATCCGGATTTAATGTAACCCTTTTTGCTAAGATCAGCTAAACCCTGGAGTGACAGTATAGTGAGGCAGGGAGCGTAATGTAAAAGCTGTGTGTGCGATGTCAGATAGCATATTATTTACCAAAGGATTAATGATTAAGCGTATTCCTCTCGTACTCGCATCTTGTGCTACAGCATATGCAAGAGTTTCCAATCACGATGCGCGCTAAATTTACAAAGTACCTCACCATTACAGGTGCTTGCAAGGATCGAAGGATTTAGATGGTGAACTCCATGGTCAAACAAAAATAGCTAGCATCACCAATCAGATGGATTTGCGGGATCAATGGATGCGTGCCCACCCATCATCTGTGGGATTTAGATAGTGGTGACTGCGTTGGCTTCGCTCACCCCAAAACTGTGGGATTTTGGAGAGCAGCAGAATGTGATATTTCGAGAATTCCAGAAGTATCGAGGTCCCACTATAGTGCGTTGATGATTCAGTCAGTTCTTGCTAATATATATGGCTACCATGACGGATATGGCAGGATCGAGCTAGAGCCTTTGGTCTGTCTGTGGACAGTGGTCTGTTCCATCTATTGACTGGTGTCACCGCTTTTGTACTTATTTTATAAATCGGGGACCGTTTTCATCAGTTGTGTTGCTAGTATTCGAAGCAAGAGAGGAGGATTTGCTGCATCCAATAGGATATCCCATGTCTACAGGCTAATTTGACCATTCATGCACACTATACCATATCTGTTCCCCCGGATTTCGATTTTTATATGCTTGTTTATTGGGCAGCATTTAGAGCCTTACGATACATTGGCATCCTGTGTGGTACACCCATCGATTCAGTGAAGGGTGAAACCTTGCAATGAGTCAAGAAAGCTCCGAAGTTCTCGCTGACTGCTCCAAATTGGCATATCTGCGCATTAATCATCCCCAGAAACTACTCAGAGGTGACCGGAGATGTTTCAAGACATTCACCAAAGCTTTCACATGTCTGATCTCAAGACAGAGCTGCGCGAACGGACTGCCCCAATTTTGGCCGAGATCTACTGTCGATTTCATCATTGATGAGAGGGGCATCGTGCAATAAATATGGTGAAAACGATGCCATGAATTTTACCGCTAATTACCTAACTGAGGGGTGAGGAGGCGCTCAATGAAATACGTGGGGAAAACTATCAAGTTTAATCACTCGCCATGGAGTTGGAATGAATACACACGTCGACAGTGCTGTTTCAGCGAAGGAGTTACCGCTGTTCCTCTGGTGTGTTGCTCGGATTGTAGAACAACTTCGTGTTAGGTGCTTGGTGTAAGCCATCAATGGCCTCTTTTCTAATGAAAGCATTATGAAATGCTATGTATGATCATTACGTAAAATTTACGGTTATTTTATTGATCTTGCGGTTCCTTTTTTGGATTTAGCAAATCGCTTAACGTTGTTAATCCGATTCCGCTGCCTTATAAATACGTAAAATATGGCCTTTCGATTTAATATTTGGTTAGGTGCTTGTTCCTCGTACCATTCCATCATTCTATTGAGTATAAAATCCTTACAAGCATCCCTTCTATACTTGTTCTCCATCAAAGCTTATTTGTTTTCTTCTGGTGAACCTGATTGAGCTTTTTGATAGCTTCAGAACTTTCCTTTGTAGGTTCGAGAACATTAGAATATTCTCATGAATGCCCAATTGAGAGAACTCGTTCAGCGTATCGACAAACATGTAGCAGACGGGGTATTTCCGGCAGCTCGTAAAGAGTTAGAGAAAGGTCTAGAGAGGTTTCCGGAGTCTATTGAACTACAAGTTGTATCAGACGCGATCGGCCCCCACTTCCTCCACATCCTGCTAACCTACATCTCTATCTAGCTTTTACGTCATAGAATTGCAGTTCGTCAGAAGAAATACGAGGCTGCTGCAGAGTATTTGCTTGAAATGTCAGTAGATAACCTACGGAATTTTGTTGGTTGATATTCACATAATTTCCCCCTCGAAGCCAGAAGAAATACCCCCTACACGAACTTTTTCTCCAATATCTACAAGAGCTTGGAAATGCCGTTTTGCACAATTGCCAAACTGAACATCTCAGTAAGTCGCCCATGTCTATTCAAGGAGCCATTACTCCTAGTGCTTACTGATACTCACTCAGCCTTCTCACTCCAAACAAAGTCTTTTACCGAAATGCACCTAGGTCAGCACAGAAGCAATTATTAATTAGTGCGGCAGGTGATTCAAATATCCCAATATGCAGACCTAACATTATAGGTGCTAACCAACAGTTCCCTATCAAAGTGTCCCTGGAGCGTGCTGGTGAATACCTGCCTGCCTGTAGATTGCATTCCATTTCGTTGTCTCAGTTTCCCGAGCTGATTCCAACTTATGGGGTAAGGCAGTTCGCTTCTCCAAGACTTTTCAGGAGTGTATATTGATGTGTATTTCGTAGCCACGCAGTATCGATATAGCGCTTACAGGGGAAGAGAAAAACAAACCTTTGCCTACTGTGAATGGGTTTCGTAGCACAATTGGTATAGAAACATTGCCTTGCTTCCCTTCGCATGTTATGATTGATTGTTGTCAAACACCATAGTCGATTCGATTCTTCCAACCATATTCAGTTGGAAAGTCAGAGTGAGGGGGCTTGGAGCTAATTGCAGCGAAGCTGAAGGGAATCCAGAAGTCGTTCATATTACCAAAGAGCAGTTTTACCTCTGGTTAGAGATAATGCAGGGATATTATCTCTCCAATATGGAGTTTACGAAGCTACACGAGCTCTTCATAATGGTTGTCAAGCAATGCGGTATACTTAGTATCCCAAGGTAATTCCACTAATTGTGTACCCACTTTCAAGTCCTGCGACAGTAAACCGCTCAAAATTGCTATCTAGCGACGATTCGGTGGTTTCTACGCCAGATAGATTCTTCAGCTACATCAATTCATATCCCAATGCTTTGCCATCGGAGGTTGCAACTCGGTTTTATATCGGCTACTTCATACAGCTCGCCATCGATTACTATATCATTAATTCTGACCGACAAAGTACCGATGAATCTTCCGGTATTTCTTTCGTTAGCTTAATTTTTCTTGCTACGCTAACATTATTGAATCTGTATCCAGCATCGATCATTATCCCTTTAATCTCGCTCTCAATCCTGGACTTGGGGAACATTGCGAAGCGTCCAAAGATCAGCGACTCCTCCACTCTGAATCCCTTCGGTAACGCCGGCATAGTAAGATCAGTGGACCGAACAGGTAACCTCTACCCGAAGCCTTGAGTAGCTTTGGTGCCTAAACAATTAAGCTTGTGCGTTATTGGTTAGATTCCGAGGTTTATGAGTTTCTCAAGCATGCAACAGCAGTATACAATAGGGGAAAGTACGAATCGGATAAATTTGAAGAAGGTACCTTGCTTAACAGTGCTGGCTCAGTAATCCATACTAATAACCACACGTAAGAGCTGGAGAACTCCATACCACGAATGGGACTTCCCTTTGTAGTGGAGAATGCTGCGCTGTTTATCAGAGGAGACATAGCCACGTTTGAGGTGACCGAGCAACCTGTGTCTATTGCCCATATGGATAGACTACTTACTACAGTGAATTACAGGGACTACCATCCATAGCAGTTCCTCTATATCGAGACTTGAACTTGAGATTGAAAGAGGCTTGGCAAACTCAAAAGTACATCATGAACAAGGTCAACTCCACACAATCTACGGACCACAACCTTGTACTGGATATGGGAAAGGTGGATTTAAGTATACTCAAGTCTCGATGTTCGCCTATATTTCCCTTTCGGCTACTCTTCTCCATCGGGCTGTGTTATCTAACCGAGTCCAAGTTCAATGTAAGCGCTATCCGTGAAGTTGCTTTCTTCAATGCAAGCGTTGATTCACATTATTGTTTAATAGGAGGCAGTGACCGAGTTTTTTGCCATTGTTGGGGCCATGCCTTTCAACTCTCTGGATCGTACAGATGTCAGGCATTGCAAGAATGGGTTGAAAACGATATATCCCGAAGCTCTAGGAGCCCTCTGTCTGGAGTACATAGTGCAGGGAATTGAGGTGACTTAAAGAGCTCATGGGTGGAAGTAATCATGATTCTAATTCTTTCATTATTCTAGCAAGAGATTTATCAGCAGGGGCCACGTGACACAACAATCAGCTGTCTATTGGTTTTAAGCCAGTTTCTATCTACCGACCGAAACAAGAAAATCGAGATGATCTATGACATGATCCTAAAGCGCGGTCGCTTCGAGTTCCCAGATTTCTTTCGATATGTCTTCGGTAAAATCCAGCGTACCCCTCAATGGCCAAATCCAAAATTACCAACATGACTCCTCTATTTTAGACACAGATTTCTTATACATGATTTCCAGGCTGAGTGGTGTGGTTAATCTCGAACTCAATGGGAAGATAGGCGATCGAGAGATACGACCCATCCTCAACGCCCACATAAACAACGTATCCACAATGCAGCACAATTGGAGAACGATCCTGGTCGAATATTGTCGAACATACTATAGATTTTTGGTAAACGCTAGTGGAACTGCCCCGAGTTTCATATAAGTGGATTTGATGTATATTTTCGTGAGAAGAATTCTCTACCGTAGAACAAGTACTGACAAGGGGGATAAATTATGAAGAGGATGAGGAGTCGTCCACCGAGTTCGCCGCTGTCGCCAGCCATTTTTGGAGGATGTGGTTTTGTGTGTTCAAGGGAACATTGGGTTGCCGAATACGTATTATCCGCCGAAAACCATTTTCTTGGCCCAATGGTTGATTTCTCAGCAAGTATTCTAGCATCTCTGTGCTTCATGGATTCGAGAATATACGGCTTCTATATGTGACGTGCACCAAGATCGCTTTAATAAATAAATCTACATCTTGCTCCATCCTAGCCATATGTCATGTGCCGTAGCTCAGGGCTTTACTCACCTTGGTGCATTCAATCCAAGCGTAAAGCCAGAATGCTCGGGCTGTGGCTAGCAAGCAAGCGGATCTCCGTTGGACATTCACTTGGGGCGATAGCAAGTATTAGGTGACAGCGCATAGTATAGTGATTGTCGCAGGGGGTTCTTCTGGATGTTTCATAAATCAAGTCTGTGGGTTTTGCAGGTGGACAGATTTGTGAACTTGCGACTTACGTAAGCTGATCTCGTTTGAGTGCAGGAGTTCAGCCCCAGCCTCGAGTCCACCTACATTTGGCATGCCGAATCAGTGTACTTCGATCGAGTTGGAGGATCTTTTACAGCTAGCGGCGCGCGCGTTGATGTCCAATCTCCAGGTATGCAAGTATACTCAAACGCATTACTCATTGGTCACCTTCTTTCTTGGCTACCATTGTCTATTAAAGTCGCAGAAGCCATATTATTAAATCCAAACTCCCACCCATCAATGCCAAGTGTCAGAATGAAGCATATACTCTTGTATAGTGTTTTCGATCGAACATACCACAGCGGCAACCTTATCCATGTCTAGAAATGGCAGCCGTTCGGCAGTAATCTGCTCCGGATTTACCGTGATTGCTAGGAATATCAACGGAGTTGCGTCAAACCTTGAATTTGACTTCTTCTATACATGCCCCTGAGCTCAATCGCGGCATAAGCCATCTCTGAGCAAGCAGAGTTGTTCTGGTATCTCTTGCTTATTAATCAAAACCCAACACTTCCAGTGTTTAGGGCACTGGGCATTGCTATCATATGAAAGGGTTGCAATGATGAGAAACTGATAACCAGCGAAAGCAGGTAGCCAGCTTTGCAAGATCATGTATGTATACGAATATGGTGCAACTATGATTGACTCATGACAGAGGAGTCAAGGAATGATTTTCCCGAATTTCCTGTCTTACTGATAAATGATTTGTACGGCGCCGAAATTTTCCAAGACCTCCATAACTTTGCTCACTACACAGGGCATTCGTTTAGTTGTTGCCTGCAAACAGAATGCCACAGCAGAAGAAATCGATGTTCACCAAGACCAAGGGAAATGCGGTGGTTTTTCTATCGGTCGTTAAAACCTTTCTTTACACCGCCCACGTACATTATCTTGAAATGAAGAAGCCTCAACCCAACTGGAGTTTTAAGATGCATTTGATCTTCAACCTCGTCAAGAACTTTATTCAGCGTGGGGCGAAGGAGACTGTTGAGGATGCTCAGACTCTTGTTAGCCAGGCAAAGCCAAAAACTTATAAAAACATTGCCAACCGAGCGCTAGTCGTTCCTCAGGAGTATCGTGAACGTGCTGCGAGGGCATTCGAGGCTGCTTATCCTGACATTGCTCCTGAGCATTCGTTGAAAGAGGCGCCTTTAACGGCTGAATGGATCACGTATACTGGCCCCAAATCCGGAAAATCTACGAAACCAATTATTATACTGTATCTTCATGGGGGTGCATACTACCTAGGTTCGGTTAATTCACACAGAGACTTGGTGTCCAACCTGGTTAGACGCTCTGAAGGAGAGGCTCTGGTGCTTAATTATAGATTAGCGCCTCAGGACCCCTTCCCATTCTCAATTCATGACTCTATAGCCGCTTATCTGTACATGCTAGACGCCTGTTCCCGAGAAGGTATCAGAATCACTTCTCAAAACATTGCTGTGATGGGGGATAGCGCTGGAGGCGGCCTGACTATGGCCACACTATTAGGGCTTCGGAAGCTGGGTTTGGAATCACCAGCTTGCGCAGTAGGAATTTCGCCATGGCTTGATTTAACCCACTCAACAAATAGTTTCCACCTTAACAAAGATACCGATTACTTACCCAGTACAGCAAGTGTAAAGCATAGCTCTTCTCCAGCCATCAGCGATAAAAAGTGGGCCAAAAGGAAGCATTTCTACGCTCCGGACTCTCTGCTAAAACACCCACTTGTTAGCCCACTCTTTGAGGCCGATTTGCACGGGCTACCTCCGCTACTAATTCAGGTTGGAGATGGAGAGCTCCTCCGTGATGAGGGAATTCTGTTTGCTCTAAAAGCAAGCGGAAATTACCAATCAATGGATCGGAAACAGTCCCTGGACACCAGCAAATCTAAATCAACTCCAGTGTCACTAGAGATTTACGGAGAGATGCCACATGTATTCCACGTCTTCAGCTTCACCACCTCCGCCCAAATAGCACTCGACCATTGTGCAAAGTTCGTAAAAGAAATAATTCAGGGCGTTCCTACTGAAGAGGAGAGGAATTTCGCCACCTTTGCTGACAAAGAAAATTCCCTGAGAAAGCGCTTTGTAGCTTACGATGGGAGCATTGAGGAGATTGAGAGACTTGAGATTGTTGGCGATGGAAATACTATCAAGCTTTCATTTTAGCGCTGTTGCTACCGGTATAGTTTTTCATGGCAAGGAATATGCGTAATATGAAGAGAAAATAAGGGCTATGTAATGTAAAGAGAAAATAAGGATCTGCACCATGTGAAGAAAATAAAGATCCGCAACGTTGAAGTGGTACTCCATACGCATTACTTCAGCATTTTCGTATGGTTGCTCGGATGGCAAATCCAGCAGTCTTCTATTCCACAAACCGGGAAAGTACATAAGACACAATTAGTTCCTCAAAAGTATTGTACGTGTTTATTTGTAAAGTATGGGCGACGCCATATTGTGAGCCCAAGGATAGACTCAACACAAACCTGCTTATATAAGAATCGAGCAGCAGGTGAGTGCACCGTCAGCCTTGCGGAATTCTGACATGTTTAGAGTATATGCGTCGGTTATTTGTAGCTCTTTTACTGCTTCAGTGATGATCTTTTCACTTTCGGGGAAGCCCTGTTGGATAATAATGGCGCCATGTTCTGGAAAGCTCAACACATTAGCAGAGATTTCATCAGGAACATACACGGCTTTAAAGGCATTCTAAAGAACAGGAAGGATAAGTACTGGCAATGCTACAAGAACCAGTCTGCAACACACACTCACATTAGATTTCTGTTGGATGAATTCAAAAACGGCTCTGCCGTTCTTGTTGTCAGCCACCATGATTGTTTGGGGATTAATGGCAGTAACGAGACACTTCAGGTGAAGGGTGTCGGCCATAGGGACACCAAAGACGCTATGGGTCTCGCCGAAAATCTCCTTCAAGAATGCCACCCCTTGCTCGTTTGTTCGGTGACTAAGTCCAGCGAAAATGTAATTACCAATCGTTAGAACGTCACCTCCATCAGCGCAGGCGGGTGCTTCCATTCTGACAATCTTTTTGATTGTTGGTATCTAAATAGAATAATTTGGCATAAGCTTCGTATCTCCCAGCATGGCACACATCTCATGAACCAACCTTCTCCAAAGCCGAAGCAATAGGGTCAACCTCTTTCCTACGGCTATCATGTCCCATGTGATTAATTACAGCGGTCCCGTTGACGCAAACGGTGGTGTCTTCAACGAAACAGCAATCTATCGCAAACCGTTAGTGCCGCACCACTCACCACAATCGTACGTCTAGATATCTTACCAGGATGCTTTTCATCAGCTGGGACGGCTATCACATGGGGGACGAATTTCTTTAATGTTTCTACATAGGCGTTGTGCTGTTCGGTCGCCAGCTCCCAATCGATAGGATCCTGCTGTAAATCAACTGAGGTGACACACTTGGTGAAAGATTTGGGCAAATCGCGGACTACACAATGCTGCAACATAATCTCGTGCTTGGAAATTCCTGGATGGCAACGAATGCTGCTCTTCTTATATTCCTCAGTGGCAAATGGGTCGGTGGATCATGTGAACCATCAGTTCTCGCGCCACTCGCAGCGACTCCCTCTTGAAACCTAACTAGTGGTCATTAAGTCTTAAGAATGGTCATGATTGATTGTGGTGATCAAGCTAAACAGACTCTGGGCCACACAAGAATCTAACGTAATGGCAATAATTTCCCGTGCGGACAACTCATGACCCCCGATATAGCGGAGTGGGATTCAGACAGTTACACAGGTTCCCATAGACAAATGTCTACCTAAATATACGACTCAGCACAATGTTGGTTTTCTCGCCATGTCTTCAATGGAAATTGATTAGCACACAATCAATTTTCCAAGTTGTATACCAGAACCAGTAGCCATCACAAAGGAAAGCACCCGGAATTACCCCTCTTCACGAATCCCATAATATCTCACCACTAAGGCAACCAGTGGTTCCTGATTATCTACTTACCTGCTGCGTAGTCTCCATGAAGGCGATGTTTGTCAGAGTGAATCGAATCTCCGTGTATGAAACTCTGTGTCACCGAATGATCAGGTGTCGCTGAGAGCCTATATAATATATTTGTGAGATGGCGCTTTCCATCTGTATATGTATATTTAGATAGATGGATGTTTGCCACGGCCCCTAATCTGCATATATTTCCACGAATACATGTTTGATCTTGATCGAATCATTATTTCAACACTTCATTCCGAGATGGCCTATATCGAGTTGCCCAGTCAGGGTTTCATACTAATAATGAGTGCGAATAAAAGCCAACATCACATTCTTTGGATTTAAGACAAACTTCAATGCATTTAGTGTATGGCTTATCGCAGATTCAATCGCACTTGTAGGTGGCATGCATAATATTAACCGGAAGCTGCTACGCGTATGATGTGAGCTCGATGAATCTTCGTTTATTTGACAACCATCGTGGGAAGACGGCGAGTCTGTTCCGCATTCACGTATTCCTAAATAAGGTCAGCTATGGATCAGAGTGATGTCGAACATTTGCGGAACCACCCATACGCGAATATGGATGGGTAGTACAGGATTTGGCAAATGAAGATAGCCAGAGGATCGTTTGTGCTGGGCGTAGAAGATCTATTATAGGAAAGAAGGGACGTCTCAATCTGATAACTCCAAGATATTTCCTCTAATTGGTGCTTGTTTATCAATAAATACACGCAAATTTGTTGGCTTTCTTAAGCGTACACACATTGGCTCCTCTGAATAGACGTTAGCCTAAAGAGAGTTGCAGCTTCCAAGGCAATGAGGGGTCTATCCCAAACGGGATGATTCGTGGGGAGCCTTTCAACCTGCAAGACCTTTTTTTTGAAAGCAGTCTGATTCGTCCCAACTTGAGGTTTTGCAGATATATCTTGATGCCATATCCTTATTCTTCTTTGCTCATACACAATGTCCAAAGCTCCCGTGGTATCCGAAAATTCCTCACTACTGTCTGCAGGAGAGACCAAACGTCGGTCTCAACTCGGCTTTAATTTCGGGTTTACACAAGTGTTGCTAGCCATCTTTGCAATTGGGATACTCAAGAATGTTGTGTGTTCAGAATGGACTCTATTTTCTTGGCATCCGTTGTTAATGACACTCTCCATGCTGCTTCTTACTGAAGGTAAGTCGCTTCAGGACCGATCCAAAGATACTGGCTAATACTACTCCTCAGGCATCATCTTCCTACAACGAATCAGGGGTGTCTCTAAGAACACCAGCGTAACGTGTCACTTGTATTTCATATTTGTTGGGGGAATACTCGGTGTAGTAGGAACGATTATCATATGCATCAACAAGTCTCTACTCTCAAAGATTCATTTCAAAACGTATCATGGGGTTTTTGGAATCTTGGTGATTTGTATAATCGCCTTGCAGCTGATCTTTGGCCTGTGGATTTATGTATTCTCGACGAAGGAACCCTCCTATACAAAGTACTACAAGCTTCATCGCGCTTCAGGATATATCACTATTGTGCTGCTATGGGTCACTACGTTGTTGGGTACTCAGTCGAACTGGATGCTGAAACAGCCTGGATACGTGTGGGTGTGGTTTCCACTAATTGGCCTCATCTTAGTGGGAATTCTGAGAAGAATGAAGATGAAGTTACTCAGGTAGTAACAGAATTCGACTTATTTTCTATATCCATAGAATAACCAGTAGTGTACTTCATCATAAACGTATTCAGTGAATAAATATCTTTACCAAGTATCGTCTAATAAGGTCGTCACTTCCATGTGGTCCTAATCACACTAACCAAGCCTGGCTATCTATCTGTGCGGTTTATACAATGCACGACCAGAATAGGCCAACGCCGAAATATTTTGACGGTTGACTCCGGTGTAGATTAGCCGAAAAGCCTCCCTCGCACCGAGGCATGATCGGTGAATGGGTCTGTGGAATGTAAATAAAGTTAAGTGACACAAGAGGCTATTTGACAGATTTCCCACCGTTGTGGGAAAATGAACGAACAGTCGAGGTACAAATGAGATAAACTGGGTCGAGCAATGTTGTGGAAAGCATGTTCAATAGCAAGGTGGTTTATATATATGGCTGCAAACCATCAGAATTCTAATAAAATGTCACATTGCATTGCATATGATTGTTGGGTGGGTGTTCCCAATCGATCACTTTGTCTTAACGACTTTAAGACAGTTCTAAATTTGCAGCTACTATTTATAGTCATAATGGGAAACGATCATATTTTGACATTCCCATGCTTTTGACTGTCCAGGTATCCGGTAGGTGCAGTTTAAACTAACAGATTCCCTGGTTACGTTATATCGTTGTTGTATTGTCCAGCGAGCACTGTGCCAATCATGTCTTTCAGTTGAAGTGATAGTATGGGTTGCGTCCCACCCATTGATTGGTAGACGCTTTTGGGACATATTTGACGGGTTTCATCGCATGTTGATTTTTTCCCACCTTTGTGAGACAACTCTCCATCCTTCACCATAAATGTATATTTCCATGTCAAATATAATTCCCAACTGCTTCCTTGCTGGTCAAACTGAAACATTAGCTTATATTTGCCAACCCAGATCGCTTTATAACGAGCTTGACGGCTCTACATCCCCATTCCACTCACTATTCCGCCACCTGGTGTTCTCACTCTTTACTCACCGTTCGTTAACACACTATGTCCACCAAGACACAATCATCTGGTTCACAATATCCCTTCTGGATTGGAGGTAGCTCACTGCTCAGCCTCTTGGCCTTGTCCTTGACGGAGGGTTAACCTCGTATTCTTTCTTTTAGGTGCTGCCGCGATGTGGAGCACGGTGTGTACCCATCCTTTTGATGTGGTGAAGGTCAGACTCCAGACAAACGAGGGACGAGTGAACGCAGGGGCTTTAAGGACCATGGTCAACACTGTAAAGAAGGAAGGCCCACTAGCACTGTACAGCGGTCTAAGTGGAAGTCTTTTCAGACAAGCTGTGAGTATACCGACCGCCAATCTCCCTAGCGCTTAGGTATTCAACTAGTATCGTTTCACAGACCTATTCTACTACGCGCTTCGGAGTTTATGACATGTTGAAGACGAAGATCGCCAACAAAGACGGTATTTTAAATTGGTTCGCTTTGGATGTTGGGCTACGGTCTCAGACTTTTCACCGGTATAGGTACTATGTCCGTATGGAAATCGCTTCTAGCGTCCATGGTGTCAGGTGACATTCATTCGTACCTTGGATCATTTATATACCGAGCTAATCTAGATTCGTCTCTTAGGATGCATTGGTGGCATAGTTGGAAACCCAGGCGATGTGTTGACGATCAGAATGGCCAATGATGGGAAGCTTCCTGTGGAGTTGCGCAGAAACTACAAGCACTGCTTCGATGGGTTGTACAAAATCGCCCGTGACGAAGGATTCCTTGGGCTCTTCCGTGGTGTCGGCCCCAACACCGTTCGGGCCATTTTCATGAATAGCTCTCAATTAGCCAGCTACGATCAATTCAAACAAGTTTTGGTGCACAAACTTCATTTCCAGGACAATATATACATTCACTTTGCTTCAAGCCTTCTAGCGGTAACTACGCATTTGCATATATCTCCCTCGCTTCCCCCAGCTAACCCTTGCAACGATTCCAGGGCCTAGTTGCTACTACTGTTTGTGCTCCTGTTGACGTCGTTAAAACTAGAGTTATGAATTCAGCTAAGCAGGAGGTTGGTTCCTCGGTCTTCCTTATTTCTGCACCTTAGACTTACTTCCCAATTCTTAGAACGCTGTTGCCGTTCTTACGAGCATCGTGCGAAATGAAGGACCTAGCGCCTTGTTCAAAGGATGGTTGCCGGCATTTATGCGCCTTGGACCTCATACGATCATCACCTTCGTCACGTTGGAAAAGATTCGCCAACTCTGGGACAGCCGCAGGGGCATTGCTTTGGCTGCCATCTAAAGCGCTAGTACCCAAGAATCGTTTGCAGCTTCGCTCCGTCCCGGCTCTTCTAGCTAGCCCTGGCTTACCGCATACTCAATAATACATAATACTGCATTCATTAGCATTCATATTGTTATACGATTCATCCTGAGTGAAGCGTATACTAATATTTAACTGTTCTCCCCATCACCGTTATCCCATAATCTCTGGACAATTCAGACGAATAAAATTGATTGTAGATACGCGCGTGTTGTCTGAGCATTCTTCGGCTTGAGCGCTTGGGCGACTCATGATCCCAACGAGTGCGGCTTTGTATAGTGATATCGAGATGATATATCACGATCAACCCACGGTCAAGCTAGCCCGCGCCAAATAAATGCACAGATCAATTGGAGTGCGTGGCATTTGAGGGGGTGTATGCCCAAGAGCGCCGGCATCATGCTGCCAAGAAGCTTTGCCTCCACATACTTGAGTTATGATTCCAACGGGATGTATGGTGTGGAACAACATACAAACTTCAGTCAGCCTGTAGGACTTGCTACCATATCCATGTCGAATGATCAAAGCTAACCCAATGGTCCATCTCGGACCAAAACTACTGTAATGATGTGGCCTGTCGTGCTGGCTGATCGCGTTTTCCCGCCTTCAGTCGCTCGACACTCATCACTTGTCAAATGAATGCTACTCATCATTGGCTAATACTTTTATATTGACTTCATCGTATCCGTAAAACAAACACAAGACAGTGAAAATCATGGTGGTACGTCCCAATCGTAGAGTTGTATACCGATTTCCCTCAATAAACGCTTTGTTTCTGTTCGTATCTGAGGGGAATTGTCAGAGGGTGAGCAATCAATTAGCTGGATGAGTAAATATTGGGCATTTTTTTGATCCAATCACTGGTTTTGGGTTTTTTTCTTTTTTTCCCTGACAATATTGATCGCTTTCCGCTGGTTTCTGGCTGAGATATTCTAGTCTTTGTTTTTGTCCAAGCTCCCATCTTTTGTTTTACAGGCAGTGCAGATTTTAGATCAAGATGGCACATAGAAGAAGAGCACACAGGAACTCTCTTAGCAGACAGTAAGTCACTTCACAACACATTATAACCATTAACGCCGTCATTTCTCTGATTTCCAATCATCAGCTCCAACCATTCTCGATGCTCTGCGTCCCGACAATCTGACACACGCACTGCTTACCTAACTGATGAAGAAGACCTTGAAGATTACACTTCAGGAGGATATCATCCAGTAAAGGTTGGGGATTCCTACAACAATGGAAGATACACGATTCTGAGGAAATTGGGCTGGGGTCATTTTTCCACAGTTTGGTTAGCCAAAGATCATAAGTAAGGCTTGGTTGATTAGTTTAAGAAAACACAAACAAACAATGTTTCATGTAGTCATCATTCGGCTTAAATCCAACACAAATTTTTTAAAAAAGAGGTGTTCGTCATGTTGCTATGAAAGTGGTAAAGTCTGCCCCTCATTACACCGAGACAGCTCTCGATGAGATCAAGCTGCTTGAAAAAGTATCCTCAGCGAACATCAACGCCCCCGGACGAAGCTACGTAGTAGAGCTCTTAGATCACTTCCAGCACACGGGACCAAATGGAACGCATGTATGCATGGTGTTTGAAGTTCTTGGCGAAAACCTGTTGGGGCTCATCAAACGCTACCAACACCGCGGGATCCCTGTTCGGATGGTGAAGGAGATAACCAAACAAGTTCTGCTTGGCCTGGATTATCTGCATCGCGAGTGTGGAATCATTCATACAGATCTAAAGCCTGAGAATGTCTTGATATGTATTCAGGATGTTGAAGAATTTCTTCAGCAAGAGTACAAAGGCGAGGAGAGTCGTCATTTATCCACACCAAAATCCAGTCGCCGTCCGCTAATCGCCAGTCAGCCCATCTCTTCACCCTCAGTGTCCAAGTCAAGAACCTCATCCAGCCATGGCATACATCACGAAAGTTCCAATGACAACCGCAACCGGGATAGGAATCAAAGAGCTCTCACGGAAAATGGCCGTAACCAGACAAACTCCATGTACGTATCGCATTCCATTCGCGGGCAGATCATACGCATGTGCACAAGTTGACCTATTTTGCATGCAGGTTGGACCACACCATCAACGACAATTCCATTTGCGAACGCTCCCCAAGAGACGCAACACCTCTACGTAATAGGCATCACACTCCTGGGGAAGAAGAGCCCGTGATTCGGGTGAAAATAGCCGATCTTGGAAATGCCTGCTGGCTTGACCGCCATTTTACAAACGATATTCAGACTCGACAGTACAGATCGCCCGAGGTCATACTGGGTGCGGCATGGAACGCTTCTGCTGATATCTGGAGCATGGCATGCATGGTAAGCTCCTGCCGCCAAGCGAGAAACCCAACGGATGGATGACACTAACTTCTTTCTTGAAAGGTGTTTGAGTTGCTGACTGGGGACTTCTTGTTTGATCCCAAGTCGGGGCCGAGGTTTTCTAAGGACGATGGTATGTCTGGCAACTGCTGATGACTAGTATGCATATCTCTGTATTAACACTGTGTGGGTTAGATCATCTTGCTCAAATAATCGAGCTGTTGGGAGAGATTCCAAGCGAGATTCTCTCGTCGGGCAAGCATGTAAACGAATATTTCAATAGAAGAGGTGAGGCTGTTCTTCAATCCTCCGAACGTGCATGGCTCGTCGGCCTTGTGCAACCCGTCTCACATTTTTACACCAGGGGAGCTGCGTAACATCCACAGACTTCATTACTGGCCGTTGCATTCCGTTTTGCACGAGAAGTATTTGGTTTCTCGGTCCGAGTCGGAGCAACTATCCTCGTTCCTACTTCCTATGCTTGATTTGCACCCGAACCGCCGTGTTAGTGCAGGTGACATTGTGAAGCATGACTGGCTGTCATCCCATTCTCGAGAACGCAGCAGTAGGCCGTCTCATAGAAGCTCGAGATCAAGGCATTCCTCCTCCAGATCTCCGTGAAGAGGCTTTCGGATCGCTCAGTTGAATCCGATGTTACTTTTAGAATATTTCCACTTTTCAGAAACTTAGTTGATCGCTTGTTTTATTATGTATTCCAACTTGCACGTTCATCCGCTATACTCCTCCCCAGAGAGCAGAGCAGATGTCGTGTTGGGTTTTTATTTTATACAATGCAAATAATCATAACTTTATTATGTGGATTTTCCGGTAAGCACAGCAAGGAAAGAAAATAAACAGCAATGTTGTCCGATTGATCATCTAGAGTCATCCTGGAAGTGCCATGTGGCGAATCATGGGTGAAGAAAAAATGGAGGGATTTCTGGTAGATTAGGATGGGATTTCGTATGCTTATATTTTGGCGAGGCTCGTATTCCACGGCCACACCTCTAACAAATGCCCAAAATCGTATCCAACTCCACGGTGGCCACCACCGATGCAAACGAAGCAGATAACCAGCCCCTTAAAGTATACTACTGTCTTTGTGGCGAATATATCTTAATTATTGGTGGGTTCTCCTTGAGTACATGTTCTGCAGTCCCCCTCGCTAACACCTAATCGGCTTTTCTTCGCGTCACGTCAGATTGTGTGCTGGACTCCTTGCCTCGACGAAAGACTGACCACGCCATCATACTTCCCCGTGGCCAACGCCACTACAAAGTGAATGTTAAGCGCGGAGAGACGGTGATGCTTAAAAGGTAGGGTTGGAGGTTTTTCGAGCGTTGATCTCTGTGCGATGCTCACCTTTCCGCTTTTTTAAAACCCCGTCCAGACCCAATGGTTACGAAAAGCAATACCGTCTACTGTGCCCTAGATGCCAGGTAATAGTTGCCTACGAAGCCAACCCAAACCCAAGTGGCGAGTACACGTACATTCTGGACGGTGCCATTTCGGCTACCCAGTCAACTGAGATGTCCTCCAACAGCACCGAACCCGAGTCTGCAGTTTCCACGAGCACGTAAATAAACTCGACTCTGTTGTTTGTAAATAAAAGTAATAGAGTTGCATCCAGGGTGAACGGGAGGTCTCATTTATTGGCAAGGCTCCAAAAGGAGCGGGGAACGGTGGTGGGACGTGGACGTAAAGGAAAGGTCAACCCTTACATTGGTTGCAGTGAGGTGAATGACTCTTGAGGCTTCACTGACAGTTCTAGAAGTGTAGTGTTCGCGAACTCAGAGGGCTGCGGTTCGCTAAGTTCATTTTTTCACCTCGGTTGGTTGTGGTAGTCCAGAAATGTATCTGTGAGTGGGATCGTAGTTAGACAAAGACTTTGAACAAGGTGACAGGTAGGTTACCTCATCATTCGTAAGCGAGTGCGTGCTGGTGACTGAGGGTGGGCGTATATTAATTAGCGTTTTGCTACAAACTTATCAAGAACGGTATTGACTTTAATACCAATACAGTACCTCTGCATTGGCCACTGCATGTAACGACAAGATTGAATACTGGTGGATGGCACTTGAGGCTGAAGAGCGTATCTCTTGTTGCTCTAGATCATCACGCTGTTCCCGTATCGTCGCAGGCGCAAGTGGGGAAGGATTGGTATTGGGTTTATACGGATTACCAGACATAGCCGAGTGTTGAGTATGTCGGCACATATTTCAATCAGACGCAATCCACATGTGATCGTCACTCCATACCATCAAAAAATTGGCGAATAACATGGAATCATGGTCATGCTGAGGTGATGGCACGACGGCAACTCGCTCGGCTGCCAACGACCTCAACATCGAATATATATGTTTATTGATAAAGTTTGATGAGCTGGACAGACGCGAAAGTCGGCTATTTCTTTGGCTGGCTGTCTTGTTGAGTCTTCTCCTTCTCCCCAGAGGAGGTGGGCGGACCATGGTTTTCCTGCTGCTTGCTTAGGGCAGCCAGCTTTTCCATTTCCTGTGGTTTCAATTGGTCTTATGAGAGTGGTGTCAGCGAGAGTGGTGGACATTCAGCGTACCTTCTGATGGAAATATGCCTCCTCGTTTGCTCGGCCCCTCTGCGCAAAGGATCCTCCGCCTTTCTGAATGTTTCCTTCCATGATGTTTCTGGTGGTGGATTGGGCTTGATGAGATCCTTTATATTCGAGATCCGCATTTTGCCACAGCAATTTACTGCGCCGTTGGGTGGTCACCAGGCTGACGATGCGATCAAAAAATTATTCTCCATGGATCATTTGAAACTGGTTTCAGGTGAGCAGGCAACGAAATCATGTTGAAACCTTGTACTTCACTAGTCTCTCTCAAGGCTGCCCACAAGAGCTTTGCCATTCTCCTGCGACCAGCGCATGATTTTCTTCCAAGGAGGCACAATATACCCCGGGCGCTTGCCGCTCGTTCTTTTCAAACCGCCTTCCCCCGCTTCCAAGAGACCCGAGCCCCCACCAACCATGAAGGCTCGGAAAAGGAGGCGACGTACAAGAAGTTCCTCCTGGCCCTCCACGAGAAAGACGTAGAGAAGGCGGTGCGGTACTATCAGCTGCTCCGTGATTCCCCCCTCTTCTCCAGGATATCGCACACGAGCCAAATCATACGCTTCTTTCGACTTGTCCAGCGAGAAGTTCGACAATACCCGCAGCAGTGTGCTGACGCCTTGCATCTAATCCGACAAGCCGGCCTCAATCTGGACACAAAGGCCCAAAAGGGGGAGGCGCTGATCGCATACGCGAAGCTTGGGGATTACGAAGGTGCCCTTGCGTTCGCCAAAACCATGCTGCCTGCGAACGAATCCTCTTCCGTCTTTATATACAACCAACTGATCGCCGCGGCCGGAAAAGACAACCTGCCCTTGGCGCTTGACCAGTACGAATCGATCAAAAAGACCGGACTCCGACCGGACCAATTCACCTACAACATGCTGTTCAAGTTTTGCAAGGCCCAGCGAGACTTGGACACCCTTAAGAAACTCCACTCGGAGATGGTCCAGTACGATATCCTCCCAAATCACATCACCAGCAGCTCTTTGCTCGACGGGTATCTCAAGTGTTCCGAGATTCAGGCTGCAACCGAGCTGTTTGATGAGATGGCCAAGAAGTTCATGCTGGAGGGTTTTGTGTTCAATTCCATCATCACCGGGTGTGTCCGAGCGGGCTTGCTCGAGAAGGCTAGGGCGTACAAAGATCAAATGATTGCTCGCAAGATGACCCCTGACTCGAGTACCTACCAGGCCTACATCAAAGCCCATCTAAGCGCCTCGCATCTTGATGAAGCCTACGAATCCTTACACGAAATGTTTGTTGGCAACATCACCCCTCATCTGGGCAGTGTTAATGGCGTTCTCAGCGCCTGCCTACGCAACCCGTCCCCAGTGATGGCGTTGGAAATCTATCGACAGATGCTCCGGTGCAAGCTTCAGCCCAACACCGCCACCTACAACTATCTGTTCAACATATTGGCGAAAACCTCGAAGGACATCAAGCAGATCTTGAAGATCTACGACGAGATGAAGGCCCTAAAGGTGCCCCTAGACATCACCACGTTCAATGCTCTGATTCTAGCGTTTACTCGGATGAACCGGTTTGATTATGTGATGGCCAAGTATTCGGAGCTTCTGCTCGATGGTCTTCAGCCCGATATCTACACCTACGGGATGCTGATTCTCGCCTACAGCAGAAATGGTGACATGGACAAGGCGACCAGCTTGTTCGAAGAGATGAGACGGAGGGGCATCCCGCCCAACGTCACCCTCTTCAATACTCTCATCGATGGCTACGGTAGAGATCTTAATTTCCACAAGGCTCGGGAGCTTCTGGAACAGATGAAGGTGGAGGTACCGCCGACGAGCCAGACCTACAACATTCTTATGAACGCCTATCTCAAGCAAGGTGATAACGAGACGGTGATCAAGATGTACGAGGAGATGCGGTCCGCAGGATTGGTCCCCAACAATCATGTGTATACCACCCTCATGAAATGTCACGCCTGCCAAGGTCAACATGATGAAGTCACCAGGCTATGGGAGCTGATCCTGGCGAGTAGTGATCCTGCTGAGGATATCACACCTTCGGCCTCGGTGATGTTACATTCATACTACGATTCCACGCGAGATCAGAGCGACCAACTCGCCTTGAGTCGGTATTGGGATTCTTTGAAGCGGCAGCTAAGGGGTCGAGTGACCGTCGACCTCTACAACACCTACATTTTCCTATTGTGCTCCATAGGGAGACACAACGACGCGGTCGCTGTGATCACCCACGAAATGGACCAGTGCGGGATTCAGCCCAATATCAAGGTCCTACAGGCCTTGTTAAATCGTCTCCACCAGGCGAAAAAGCCGGAGGCGAAGAGCTCCCTCCTGGGCCATCTCAGGCACAGCAACCCGGCACTCTACCAACACCTCCAGAAGAGCCCTGTGTAAATAAGTCAACTCGCCCAGTCCATCACCACTAGGTTGCATTCCCTCACACTTAACGAACCCTACCTTCACTACACCTCTCCTAGTGGATTTCACACCACACCTTCCCACTTGTAACCCCAACCCCCATTGCTGGAGTAGTTCTCGGAGATGTCCCTACTACCCTCTCCAGAGGATCCAGTATACTCATGCACTCTCGTCTTCAGCTTCCCTATGAACACCCTCATACTTGCTTTCTGGATGATTCCACCAATATTCACCATGACGGTTCCCGACTTTTTTTTGTTCTTTTGGGAGTGTGTTCATCCACATAAAGTCCATCACCACCCTCAAGCCTTTCACACAGTCTCCGAGGACGCTGTAACAAATGTGAGCTCATTTTCTTTGCACTCCGTGGGCCGCCCACAGGCTGCACCCTGGGCTCCCCAGAAAGCTATCTGGAGCCCATTCGAAGGTATCTATCATCACTAGATTTGGCCCAGGAATTAAAGACATCCAAGGAATTTGTAGCGCACTCTCATGTTGGATGTAGGAATGTTTGGTGTAAGGCCCCGGAAGGGCTGGTTCCAATTCTATAGGTGCAGTGGCGATCGCTGTGTTCTGCTCCTAAACAGTTCCTGCAACACACACTTGTGCTTTGCAGATGTAAAGAGTTGGTCAGCATCTTCCAGAAAAGTCCCAAGTTCAGTGGGTGACTTTCCCAGTACCTTTCTGAAAGAAACCGTCCAGACACTGTGCAAAACTAGTCACCTCAAACTTGCGATGCCCAATTCGTAAATGGTCGGGGTTGGGGAGATGTTCACCAACTTTTGCTGTTGTGAGGGTTCTGGAGATGTTGGAAGTGATGGGGATGCCCAGTAAATTATGTGGCTCTCACCTGATGACTTGTTGCGTGCAAACATGTGGCTTATCAAAATTCCACCATCTTACATCCCCCATGAGAAATAATTGTGACAGTCCCATTAAAAGGCCATCACAAAATTGAGATCCCATGACTGATAGGTATTCATGCTGTCAGCATACCATACAGTAACCATCTGAATAAAACTGTACCCCAAGCATCCAAAAGACTAGATCAGAGTTTTCCACTCAAAAACTCCCTAGGTTTCTTTAATTGATTCTCTGCCTTTCCCTATGAAAAATATCACATGGAATTCATCTGATAATCTGCCAGCATTCAGCCAGTGTTTTGCCTTCAAGATTTTAGTTTTAAATCTTGGCAGAGGTAGTGAGTAGCCCATTACCAAATTTGGCATCAGAATCAACTAGTCTAGCCTCCTCCTAGAAATCAGTCTTTTTGTCCACCAAATGGCTTGGACCTACAATACTGATAGTTGTACATGTTGTAAGAGTTTTGGAGATAATGAATGTGACTGAGTGGATAGGTAGAATATGTGATTTTTGTTGTGAATCTTGTAATTATATCTAAATATTTACCTTGTTGTATCACTAGGTTCATAGTCTACAGATCTTAGAGAATCCTGCCCAAATTCCTTGGGATTTACTTGGGATTTTCTCACCAAACATCAGGTACCCTGAGCATGAAATATCTTAAGGTAACCCAAACAGCCCCAAACCTTCAATACATAACTTTGGGACTATCCTGAATGTATTTTGCATATTTATTTTGCCAAGACTATGTAAATGTATAAACTTTGCTTTGACACTAAATATATCACTTATGGAGACCACATGATCTACTTGATATTCCAATCACTTCTAATATCCTCAGAACTCTTACAACCAGCTATAAGCCCCAGGCTGTCACTCATTGGAACCTTTCTTTTGCTGAGAAGCTGGATGGATCTAACTACCAAGGTTGGTGTTGTAAAAATTTGTAATACCACCTAAATATTCACCTAGCATAGTCACTTAGATCATTGCCTTCAAATCCTAGAGAATACAGACCAAATTTCTTGTCAGGACTTACTTAGAATAATTTCACCAAAATACAAGGTACCCAGAACATGAAAATACTCTAAGTTGTCCAAACAGCCCCAAACTTTGCACACATGTTCTTGGGACCTTTCTTAAGCTATTCTATGTGTTTGTAATGCCAAGACCAGGTAAAAGTATAAATACTACTCTTACATTCAATAAATCATTAAGTGCACACCACATGATCTAATTGTTCTCCCAGTCACTTCCAATATCACCAAGACTCATACAGCAGGTGATGAGCCCCAAGCTCTCACTCTCTGTAATGTCTACTACTGCTATTACTGGAATTTTTCCCTCTGCTGAAAAGTTGGATGGATCTAACTACCAAGTGAGGAAGGTGAAGATGAAGATGCTGCTACAAGAAAGAGGCCTTTGGGATATTGTCATGTGAGAAGAATGCCCTCCTAGAAATGTGGGAGAGGAAGCTTTAGAGTACCAGAAGAAAGAACAAAGTGCCTTTAACTGCATTTGCCTTAATGTCAAGGACAAATTGCTAATTCAATGCTCAAGAGCAAAACTGGCAAAGAATGCCTGGAAGGCATTAGAAGACACCTACCAGTCATGTTCAGCTGCTAAGAAAATCTATCCAAGACAAAAACTCTTTACTACAAAGATGCTGCCAGGAGAACAAATAAAAAAACTAATCAACAGAATTACCCTGCTGGTAGATGAGATGGAATATGTGAGCATACCAACTACTGATGAGGATGTGATAGTGACCATCCTGAATAGCCTGACAGACAGGTTTCTGGGTCTTGTATCTGTTGTAAGAGTCTTGGAGATATTGGAAGTGATTGGGTGAACAAGTAGAATATGTGGTTTTCACTTAATGATTTATTGAATGTAAAAGTAGTATTTATGCTTTTACCTGGTTTTGGCATTACAAACACATAGTATAGCTTAAGGAAGGTTCCAAGAACATGTGTGCAAAGTTTGGGGCTGTTTGGACAACTTATCTAATTTTCATGTTCTGGGTAAATATTCTAAGTAAATCCCAACAAGGAATTTGGTCAGTATTCTCTAGGATATGGAGATAATGATCTAAGTGAATAAGTTAGGTGAATATTTAGGTGGAAATACAAACTTTTACAACACTCCCATTCAGCTAAATGTTCATACTGACTAGTCCTAATTTTGACCTAAGATATTCAAACTTGTCTCTAGCTAATGGTTTGGTAAATATGTCTGCAATCATTGCATCTGTAGGACAGTAAACTAAGCTAACTAAGCTATTCTATATAGCTTCACATATGAAAAGATGTCTAATATCTATGTGCTTGGTTCTAGCATGAAAAGTTGGATTTCTACTTAATTGTATACATCCTTGATTATCTTGAAATAAAGTAATAGGCGTTTTTTGACATAGGCCTAAATCTGTAAAAAGTTTTCTTAACCACATTGCTTCTTTTGTAGCTTCACAGGCTGCCATATACTCTGCCTCTGTAGTGGAAAGTGCTACGGTTGGTTGCTTTCTTGAATTCCACAAAATTGCTCCTTTACAGTAAAGAAAGGTGTATCCTGTGGTGGATCTTCTGTCTTCTAAATTCCGTCCCCAATCAGCATCAGAGTATCCCACAAGATCCTGTTCTGAGTTCTTATAAGTGTATCTAAAGCAGATATCAGCAGTTCCTTTTAGGTATCTAAAAATCCGCTTAACTGCTGCAATATGATCAGATCCATAGTTCTGATAATGTTGGCTGACAACTCTCACTGAATATGAGATATCTGGATGTGTTCCAAGCATGATACATATCAGACTGCCAACTATAGATTGATAAGGAAAGTCAGGGCTTTGAGATGACACCAAGCTCTCTTGATTTGGTTGAGTTGTGACCAAGTCAAGGTTTGTCTCCATTGGGGTAGCTGCCGGTTTACAGTCTTCCATTTTGTACTTCTTTAGTATATCTTGAATATACTTGGATTGGCTTAGGGTGATAGTCTGGGTACTTCTGTCTATGGAGAACTTAATCCCTAAGTAGTAACTCAGTTCTCCTAGATTGGACATCTTGAACTCATTAGATAGGCTAAATTTTGTCACTTCCAATGTTTCTAGATTATTGGTGGCTATAATAAGATCATCCACATATAGAGCTAATAGAGCTGGATTCACTCTATCTGGCTTATATTATACACTATAGTCAGCATTACTCCTTTTGAAACTCAAAGATTCCAAATAAGAATCTATCTTGCATTTCCAGGCTCTTAATAATTGTTTGAGACCATATAGTGACTTTTTGAGCTTGCAGACCAAATGAGGGTTATCTTGGTCAACAAACCCATCAGGCTGGTCCATTTACACAACCTCATCAAGTTCTCCATTCAAAAATGCAGTTTTACATCCATTTGATGAATAAAAAACTTATATTTGGCTGCAATTGCCAATATTAATCTGAAGGAATTAAACTTGGCTACCGGTGCAAAGGTCTCAGTATCATCTAGTCCTTTTGTTTGAGAGTACCCTTTGGCTACAAGTCTTGCTTTGTATCTTTCAGTTGTACCATCAGCCTTGTATTTTGTCTTGAAGGCCCATCTGCAACCAATTGACTTTTGGTTGATTGGTAACTTGACTAAGTCCCAAGTTAGATTTTCCATCAGGGCCTGATATTCCTCAGTCATTGCAGATCTCCAAAACCTTGTCTGAGGGCTATTTAGGGCCTCTTTTACAGTCTGGGGCTCATCAATATGGACTGAATAGGCATAGGCTAAGTTTGTACCCTCATTGATATAGTAATTTGGGCTATTTCTTGTCCGATTGGATCTCCGGGCATTTGATACTGGAATGATCACTTCTGGGATATTCCTGGGCACTGATTCTGGCTGAATCATGGTTGTAGAGTCCTCTGGAGTGAAAAAATTTCATTGTTTTGTTCTGATTCAATCCTGACAATTGGTGGACTTGGGATCAAATTTTTGTCATCATCTGATGTCATTTTTTGTGAAAATTTTGAATTTTCATCAGACAACACATCCCTGGACTTTATTAGCGTCTTTTCTTTGGTATTGTAGAGTCTGTATGCTTTACTCTCATTGCAGTAGCCCAAAAATATGCATTTTACACTTTTTGTCTCAAGTTGTGACTGATTTCCAGGCAGTTTCTTGGCATATGCTGTACACCCAAGTATTCTTAGATGTTCTGCACTTGGTCTGCATCCATACCATGCTTCAAATGGAGTAGAATCACAAAGTATTCTGTTATAACTCCTATTTTTAAGAAATACAGCAGTGGCAACTGATTCTACCCAAAAATCATAGGATAATTTTTTATCATGGATCATAGATCTTGCCATATTATTATTGATCTGTTAGCACATTCTGCTACTCCATTTTGCTGTGGGGAGTATGGTATAGTAGTCTTGTGCTTTATCCCATGAATTTTGCAGGTGTGGATGAAGAGTTTTGAGGTATATTCTCCACCATTGTCAGAGCATATTTTCTTGATTTTTTCACCAGTTTCTCTCTCCATCATGGCTTTGAGCTCCCTGAACTTAGACAGAGCTTTTTCTTCTCTCTCCATGAAGTAGACCCATGTGTATCTTGTATAATCATCAATAAAAGTGATTAAATACTTCATCCCGCCTAAGGACAAATTTTGCATAGGTCCACACAGATCTGAGCAAGTTAGATCTAATTTTTTCTTAGTTTTGATTAACCTAGAGCTCTTGAATGGTTGTCTGGCTTGTTTCCCATATATGCAGGCTTCACAGTGCTCCAAATTAGCTGGGGGATCAATTTTTACTCCCAAAATTAGCTGATCTTTGATCATTTTGCGCAAATAATCAAAATTGATGTACCCAAATCTCCTGTGCCAGAGCATTGGTATTTCTTCATTTAAGCTACTTATATTGGCTTCCAAATATGATGGAATATAAGTCAACTTGTATAAATTCTGATCTCTGATACCCAAAGCAATATGGGCACCATTTTGATCAGTGATCTTGCATCCAGAATTGTCAAAGCTGAAACTGAGTCCTTCTGCAGTGGCCTTGCTTACAGATAGTAGGTTCTTGGCTATTTCTGGTACATAGAGTACTTCTTTAAAGGTCAGTGTATGGCTTCCTTCACTGCTTCTTAGGTTTACTTGGATAGTTCCTTCTTCCACTGCATCAAGTGTTATATTGTCACCCATGAAAACCTTCTTAATTGGAATTTCTTGATATTGGGTAAAAAGTTCTTTTTGGTGTGTAGAGTGTTGAGATGTTCCAGAGCCAATATTCCACATCTGAGAATCCTTTTTTGTGGTCATATTTAGTGCAAATATGAATAGTCTATCTTAAGTTGTTGCAGCATTTCCATATTCAGGCTTCTTTTGCTGATTATATTTCTTTTCAAGACACCAGTCTGATGTGTGTCCTTTCCTTTTGCTGTAGTTGCAAAACAGGTTGCTGTTGCCTTTATAGGGTCTTGGGTACCTCCTTTGTTGGTTATCATTGCTTATTAAAGCATTTTCTTCTTCCTTCTTATTGGCACTTGATTTTCTTAATTCTTCATCCAGGAGCCTTCCATATACATAGTTTAAGGTCAAATCTTCAGTTCTGGACTCCAGGGCTGATACATGGCCCTGAAACTTGTCTGTCAGGCTATTCAGGATGGCAACTTTCACATCCTCATCAGTAGTTGGTACGCCAACAGATTCCATCGCATCTACCAGCAGGGTAATTCTGTTAATTAGATTTTTTATTTCTTCTCCTGACAGCATCTTTGTAGTAAAGAATTTTTGTCTTGGATAGATTGTTGTAGCAGCTGAACATGACTGGTAAGTGTCTTCTAATGCCTTCCAGGCATTCTTTGCTGTTTTTACTCTTGAGCACTGAATCAGCAATTTGTCCTTAACATCAAGGCAAATGCAGTTAAAGGCACTTTGTTCTTTCTTCTAGTACTCTAAAGCTTCTTCTCCCATGAAAATATCCTAACAGACTCTTTCTTGCAGCAGCATCTTCATCTTCACCTTCCACACTTGGTATTTAGATCCATCCAACTTTTCAGCAGAGGGAAAGATTCCAGTAATAGCAGTGGTAGACATTGCGGAGAGTGACAGCTTGGGGCTCATAACCTGTTGTAAGAGTCTTGGAAATATTGAAAGTGATTGAGAGAACAAGTAGATTATGTGGTTTTCACTTAATGATTTATTGAATGTAAAAGTAGTATTTATGCTTTTACCTGGTCTTGGCATTACAAACACATAGTATAGCTTAAGGAAGGTTCCAAGAGCATGTGTGCAAAGTTTGGGGCTGTTTGGGGCTGTTTTGACAACTTATCTAATTTTCATGTTCTGGGTAAATATTCTAAGTAAATCCCAACAAGGAATTTGGTCAGTATTCTCTAGGATATGAAGGTAATGATCTAAGTGACTAAGTTAGGTGAGTATTTAGGTGGAAATACAAATTTTTACAACAGTATCAGCTCTAGAGTCCAGAACTGAAGATTTGACCTTAAATTATGTATTAGGAAGGCTCCTGGATGATGAACTAAGAAGATCAAGCACCAACAAGAAGGATAAAGAAAATGCTTTAATAAGTAATGATAGGCAACAAAGGAGGAGCCCAAGACCCTACAAAGGCAACAGCAACCTGTTTTGTAACTACTGCAAAAGGAAAGGACACACATCAGACCGGTGTCTTGAAAAGAAAGATAATCAGCAAAAGAAGTCTGAATATGGATATGCTGCAACAACTGAAGATAGACTATTCATATCTGCACTAAATATGACCACAAACAAGGATTCTCAGATGTGGTACATGGACTCTGGAGCATTGCATCACTCTACACACTAAAAGGAACTTCTTACCCAATATCAAGAAATTCCAATTAAGAAGGTTTTCATGGGTGGCAATAGAACACTTGATGCTGTGGGAGAAGGAACTATCCAATTAAACCTTAGAAGCAGTGAAGGAAGCCATATATTAACCTTTAAAGAAGTACTCTATGTACCTGAAATAGCCAAGAACCTACTATCTGTGAGTAAGGCCACAGCAGAGGGACTCAGCTTCAGCTTTGACAACTCTGGATGCAGGATCACTGATCAAAAAGAGCCCATATTGCTTTGGGTATCAGAAATCAGAGTCTATACAAGCTGACTTATATTTCATCATATCTGGAAGCCAATATAAGTAGCTTAAATGAGGAAACACCAATGCTCTGGCACAGGAGTTTTGGGCACATCAATTATGATTATTTGCACAAAACAATCAAAGATCAGCTAATTTGCGGAGTAAAAATTGATCCCTCAGCTAATTTGGAGCACTGTGAAGCCTGCATGTATGAGAAACAGGCCAGAAAGCCATTCAAGAGCTCTGGGTTGATCAAAACTAAGAAAAAACTAGATCTAACTAACTCAGATCTGTGTGGACCTATGCAAAATTTTCCCTTTGGTGGGATGAGATATTTAATCACTTTTATTGATGATTATACAAGGTAAAGGTGGGTCTACTTCATGGAGAAAAAGGAAGAAGCTCTGTCTAAGCTCAGGGAGCTCAAAGCCATGGTGGAGAGAGAAACTGGTGAAAAAATCAAGAAAATACACTCTGACAAGGGTGGAGAATATACCTCAAAACTCTTCATCCACACCTGCAAAATTCATGGGATAAAGCAAAAGACTACTGTACCATACTCCCTACAGCAAAATGGAGTAGCAGAACATGCAAACAGATCAATGATTGATATGGCAAGATCAATGATCCATGATCAAAAATTATCTTATGATTTTTGGGTGGAATCAGTTGCCACTCCTGTGTACCTTAGAAATAAGAGTTATTACAGAATACCTTGTGGTTCTACTCCATTTGAAGCATAGTATGGGTACTGACCAAGTGCAGGACATCTAAAAATATATGGGTGTGGAGCATATGTCAAGAAACCACCTGGAAATCAGTCAAAATTGGAACCAAAAAGTGTAAAGTGCAAATTTATGGGTTACTGAAATCAGAGTGAAGCATACAGACTCTAAAATACCAAAGCAACAAAGCTGATCAAGTCTAGGAATGTGTTGTGTGATGAAAATTTGAAAATTTCACAAAAAATGGCATCAGATGATGACAGAAATCTGATCTCAAGTCCGCCAACTGTCAGGATTGAATAAGAGCAAGACAATCAGTTCTTTTTCACTCCACAGGACTCTACAACCATGGTTCAGCCTGCAGCAGTGGCTAGGAATATCACAGAAGTGATCATTCCAATATAAAATGCCTGGAGATCAAATCAGGCAAGAAATAGCCCAAATTACTATATAAATGAGGGTACAAACTTAGCCTATGCCTATTCAGCCCATATTGATGAGCCCCAGACTATAAAAGAGGCCCTAAATAGCCCTCAGACAAGGTTTTGGAGATCTGCAATGACTGAGGAATATCAGGCCCTGATGGAAAATCAAAGTTGGGACTTAGTCAAGTTACCAATCAACCAAAAGTCAATTGGATGTAGATGGGTTTTCAAGACAAAATACCAAGCAGATGATACAATTGAAAGATACAAAGCAAGACTTGTGGCCAAAGGATATTCTCAAACAAAAGGACTTGACTATACTGAGACCTTTGCACCAGTAGCTGAGTTTAATTCCATCATATTAATATTGGCTATTGCAGCCAAATATAAGTTTTTTATTCATCAAATGGATGTAAAAACTGCATTTTTGAATGGAGAACTTGATGAGGACATGTATATGGACCAGCCTGATGGGTTTGCTGATCAAGATAACCCTCATTTGGTTTGCAAGTTTTAGAAGTCACTATATGGTCTCAAACAATCACCAAGAGCCTGGAATTGCAAGATGGATTCTTATTTGGAATCTTTGAGTTTCAGAAGGAGTAATGCTGACTATAGTGTATAATATAAGCCAGATAGAGCAAATCCAGTCCTATTAACTCTATATGTGAATGATCTTATTATAACCGCCAATAACCTAGAAACATTGGAAGAGACTAAATCCAGCCTATCTAAGGAGTTCAAGATGTCCAAACTAGGAGAACTCAGTTACTACTTAGAGATTAAGATTTCCATAGACAGAAGTACTAAGACTATTACCTTGAGCCAATCCAACTATATTCAAGATATACTAAAGAAGTACCAAATGGAAAACTGTAAACTGGCAGCCACCCCAATGGAGACAAACCTTTTCTTTGTCACAACTCAACAAAATCAAGGGAGCTTGGTGCCATCTGAAAGCCCTGACTTTCCTTATCAATCTATGATCAGCAGTTGGATGTATATTATGCTTGGAGCATGTCCAGATATCTCATATTCAGTGGGAGTTGTCAGCCAGCAAAATCAGAACTATGGATCTGATCATATTACAGCAGTTAAGCAGATTTTTAGATACCTAAAAGGGACTGCCAATATCTGCTTAAGATACACTTATAAGAATTCAGAGAAGGATCTTGTGGAATACTCTGATGCTGTTTGGGGACAAAACTTGGAAGACAGAAGATCTACCATAGGATACACCTTGCTTTATGGAAAAGGAGCAATATCATGGAGTTCAAGAAAGTAACCAACCGTGGCACTTTCAATCACAGAGGCAGAGTATATGGCAGCCTGTGAAGCTACAAAAGAAGCAATGTGGTTACAAAAGCTTTATACAGATTAAGGTATATGCCAAAAAACACCTATAACTTTATTTTGAGATAATCAAGGATGTATATAATTAGGTAGATATCTAACTTTTCATGCTAGAGCCAAGCACATAGATATTAGACATCATTTCATATGTGAAGCTATAGAGAATAACTTAGTTAGCTTAGTTTACTGTCCTACTGATGAAATGATTGCAGCCATATTTACAAAACCATTAGCTAAAGACATATTTGAATATCTTAGCTCAAATTAGGAGTAGTCAGTAAAAACATTTAGCTGAGTGGGAGTGTTGTAAAATTTGTAATTCCAACTAAACACTCACCTAGCTTAGTCACTTAGATCATTACCTTCAAATCCTAGAGAATACTGACCAAATTCCTTGTTGGGATTTACTTAGAATATTTTCACCAAAATACCAGGTACCCAGAACATGAAAATTCTCAAAGTTGTCCAAACAGCCCCAAACTGTGCATACATGTTCTTGAGATCTTCCTTAGCCTATTCTACATGTTTGGTATGCCAAGAACATGTAAAAGTATAAATATATCTTTTACATTCAATAAAACATTAAGTGAAAACCACATAATCTATTTGTTCTCCCAAATCACTTCCAATATCTCCAAGACTCTTACTATAGGATTGGCTTAGGGTAATTGTCTTGGTACCTCTGTCAATGGAGAACTTAATCCCTTAGTAGTAACTGAGTTCTCCTAGATTGGACATCTTGAACTCCTTAGATAGGCTGGATTTAGTCTCTTCCAATGTTACTAGCTTATTGGTGGCTATAATAAGATCATCCGCACATTGAGCTAATAGAGCTGGATTTACTCTATCTGGCTTATAGTATATGCTTTAGTCAGCATTACTCTTTTGCAAACTCAAGGACTGCAAATAAGAATTTATCTTGCAATTTGAGGATCTTGGTGATTGTTTAAGAGTATATGGAGACTTTTTAAGCTTGCAGACCAAATGGGGATTATCTTGGTCAACAAACCCATCTGTTGGGTCTATATACATGTCCTCATCAATTTCCCCATTCAAAAATACAGCTTTTGCTTCCATTTGATGTGTAAATTGTTGTAAGAGTCTTGGAGATATTGAAAGTGATTGGGAGGACAAGGAGATTATGTGGTTTTTACTTGATGTTTTATTGAATGTAAGCAAAGTACTTATACTTTTACATGTTCTTGGCATACCAAACATGTAGAATAGGTTAAGGAAGGTCTCAACAACATTTGTGCAAAGTTTGGGGCTGTCTGGACAACATTGTGAATTTTCATGTTCTGGGTACCTGGTATTTTTTTTGCTTGTGGTCATATTTAGTGCTGGTATGAATAGTCTGTCTTCAGTTGTTGGAGCATTTCCATCTTCAGGCTTTTTCTGCTGACTATCTTTCTTTTTGAAGCACCAGTCTGTTGTGTGTCCTTTCCTTTTGCAGTAGTTGCAAAACAGGTTGCTGTTGCCTTTATAGGGTCTTTGGTACCTCCTTTATTGGTTATCATAGCTTATTAAAGCATTTACTTCTTCCTTCTGTTGTGTTGTATTACGATTAGTTTAGGGCTTGTTCTACAGTGTAGAGGCTAATCAACTATATACAACAACTTCCAGTATGCTAATACTGAAATAGTTTATTGGGAGTTAGATATACTGATAGAAGATATAACTTTCACTAATTTCCTCAATCTGAGGCTCAAAATATACTGTAGGCAGTGTTTATCACTTCTACAGCAGTGTTCTGACCTTCTGTTGACTAATGGGCTTATTTACTTTTATAGTAACTTTTCCTTATTTGGAAGTCACTTTCCTTTCTGAGAAAATATTGCCTAATATGGAAATTCTGAACTCCCGTTTAACCTAAAGGGGTGTGTTGTAGAAGTCTCTAAAGGGGTCTTTAGACCTAAAGGGGTGTCTAAAGGGGTGTCTTTAGAGTAAAGGGGCTTCTTAGAGGGGACTTTTCCAACAGAAAAGTGGTAGTTTCTTGTAGAACTTAGATTGGATTCTTGTGGGCTTTGCAGTCTCTCTACTGATGTAGTACCAATCAAAGTCAGAATACTCAACAGTGCAAGTGATGCAGGGGAAGTCTTATAACCTTTAAACTTGTAATTGTAGTGTGGAGATTCTGGAAAGAGAGGCTCTCTCTTTATTTTTCAGCTGGGGAAGTCATATATATGAAAATCTTGAAGGATCAAAGTTTTTGGGCGATTGCGCAAGCAATACACGTGATACAAAGCTAAAGTTTTGCAGTGACGCAGATCGGACATAGGCGCAGCACCTGTGAAAATTTCACGTGATTTGGTTGGCTGGTTCAAAAGTTACACGCAATCAAAGTCACCATAGAAATCCTAGCAATAAGGCATAGTATATATAATAGTTGGACTCTTTTGGTCATAACTCCTTAAGTACTGCTTCAAATGAGCTGTAATTTGAAACATGTGTTGGCTACTATGTGTTCTGTATGACATAATATTCTTGGGTGGATTGCTTGTCAGGGTCTGGAGCATTTGTTCATCAAAGTTGGAAATTCTTGATCTTTCACTTGTGTGTTATGATAGCAAAAAGCAAGATAAAGAGATGAGTGCAATATTGGTTTAGAGATATTGTATAAATGGAATACTTTCCATTACCACACTTCTTATTGGCACTTGGTTTTCTTAATTCTTCAACCAGGAGCCTTCAATATATGTAATTTAAGGTCAAATCTTCAGTTCTGGAATCTGGGGCTGATACAAGGCCATGAAACCTGTCTGCTGGGCTATGGAGGATGGTAACTATCACATCCTCATCAGGAGTTGGTAAACCCACAGATTCTATCTCATCTACCAACAGGGTAATTTAGTTGATTAGATTCTTGATTTCTTGTCCTGGCTGCATCACTGTAGTAAAGAATTTTTGTCTCAGATACATTTTTAAAGCAGCTGAACATGAATGGTAGGTATATTGTAATGTCTTCCAGGCATTCTTTGCTGCTTTTGCTCTTGAGCATTGAATCAGCAATTTGTCCTTAACATTAAGGAAAATGCAGTCAAAGGCACTCTGTTCTTTCTTCTGGTACTTCAAGGCTTCCTCTCCCACATTTTTAGGAGGGCATTCTTCTCCCATGACAATATCCCAAAGGCCTCTTTCTTGTAGCAGCATCTTCATCTTCACCTACCACACTTTGTAGTTAGATCCATCCATCTTTTTAGCAGAGGGAAATATTCCAGTAATAGCAGTAGTATAAATTGCAGAGGGTGGCAGCTTAGGGCTCATAGCCTGTTATAAGAGTTGTGGAGATATTGGAAGTGATTGGGAGAACAAGTAGATTATGTGGTTTTCACTTGATGATTTATCAAATGTAAAGGTAGTATTTATACTTTTACATGTTCTTGGCATTACAAACACGTAGAATAGGTCAAGAAAAGTCCCAAGAACATGCGTGCAAAGTTTGGGGCTATTTGGACAGCCTTGAGAATTTTTATGTTCTGGGTACCTGGTATTTTGGTGAAAATATTCCAAGTAAATCCCTACAAGGAATTTGGTCAGTATTCCCTGGGATTTGAAGGTAATGATGTAAGTGGCTAAGTTAGGTGAGTACTTAGGTGGAATTACAAATTTACAACATAATCATCAATAAAGGTGATTAAATACTTCATGCCTCCTAAGGATAAATTTTGCATAGGTCCACACAGATCTGAGTGCAATAGATCTGTATTTTTCTTAGTTTTGATTTCCCCAGAGCCCTTAAACAGTTTTCTGGCTTGTTTCTCATATACACAGGCTTCACATTGCCCAAAATTAGCTGATCTTTGTTCATTTGCGCAAACAATCAAAATTGATGTGTCCAAATCTCCTGTGCCACAGCATTAGTATTTCTTAGTTTAAGTTACTTATATTGACTTCCAGATATGATGGAATATAGGTAAACTTGTAAAATTTTGATCTCTGATATCCCAAGCAATATGGGCACTATTATGATGAGTGATCCTGCATCCAGAATTGTCAAAGCTGAAGCTGAGTCCCTCTGCTGTGGCCTTAATCACAGATAGTAGGTTCTTGGCTATTTCAGGTACATAGAGTACTTCTTTAAAGGTTAATATATGGCTTCCTTCACTGCTTCTAAGGTTTAATTGGATAGTTCCTTCTCCCACAGCATCAAGTGTTCTATTGCCACCCATGAAAACCTTCTTAATTAGAATTTCTTGATACTGGGTAAGAAGTTCCTTTTAGTGTGTAGAGTGATGCAATGCTCCAGAGTCCATGTACCACATCTGTGAATCCTTGTTTGTAGTCATATTTAGCGCAGATATGTATAGTCAATGTGCAGTTGTTGCAGCATTTCCATATTCAGCCTGCTTTTGCCAATTATATTACTTTTTGAGACACCAGTAAGATGTGTATGCTTTCCTTTTGCAGTATTTGCAAAACATCTAGCTATTGCCTTTGTAGGGTCTTAGATACCTCCATTGCTGGTTATCATTGCTTATTAAAGCATTTACTTATTCCTTCTTATTGGCACTTGATTTTCTTAATTCTTCATCCAGGGACCTTCCATATATGTAATTTAAGGTCAAATCTTCAGTTCTGGACTCTGGGGCTGATACAAGGCCCTGAAACCTGTCTGCTGGGCTATGGAGGATGGTAACTATCACATCCTCATCAGGAGCTGGTACACCCACAGATTCTATCTCATCTACCAGCAGGGTAATTTAGTTGATTAGATTCTTCCTTTGTTGGTTATCATAGCTTATTAAAGCATTTACTTCTTCCTTCTTATTGGCACTTGATTTTCTTAATTCTTCAACCAGGAGCCTTCCATATATGTAATTTAAGATCAAATCTTTGGTTCTGGACTCTAGGGATGATACAAGGCCCTGAAACGTGTCTGTCAGGCTATTCAGTATGGAAGCTATGACATCCTCATCAGGAGTTGGTACGCCCACAGATTCCATCTCATCTACCAGCAGGGTAATACTGTTAGTTAGTTTTCATTTCTTCTCCTGGCTGCATCTTTGTGGCAAAGAATTTTTGTCACAGGTGCATTTTCTAAGCAGCTGAACATGACTGGTAGGTGTCTTCTAATGCCTTCCAGGCATTCTTTGTTGTCTTTGCACTTGAGCATGGAATTAGCAATTTGTTTTAAAAATTAAGGCAAATGCAGTTAAATGTGCTTTGTGCTTTCTTCTGGTACTTTAAGGCTTTCTCTCCCACCTTTTTGGGAGGGCATACTTCTCCCATGACAATATCCCAAGGGACTCTTTCTAGTACCAACATCTTCATCTTCACCTTCCACACTTAGTTGTTAGATCTATCTAACTTTTCAGCATAGGGAAAAATTCCAGTAATAGCAGTAGTAAACATTGTAGAGAGTGACAGCTTGGGGCTCATAACCTGTTGTAAGAGTCTTGGAGATGTTAGATGTGATTTGAGGGCACAAGTAGATTGTGTGGTTTTCACTTAATGATTTATCAAATGTAAAAGTAGCATTTATACTTTGACATGGTCTTGGCATCACAGACTCATAGAATAGGCTAAGGAGGCTCCCAGTAACATGTGTTCAAAGTTTGGGGCTGTTTGGACAACTTATCTAATTTTATGTTCTGGGTAAATAGACTTGTTCCATTGTACCGTACCAGGGCATGCGGCGCAATCCGCGGTTGTAAAGAACAATTGGGCGCAATATTATAACTACCAGAAAGCAGGATTGTTCTTGGACAATTTTGCACCATGTGGGACAATCTTGCACACTATGGCACAATCTGACATGATGAGGTTGGCACGGATATTTGCGCCAACTTGTAATGTTTGCATCACGTGCGCAATCAGATACCGCTATTATGGCAGGTAAAATCTGGTATTTGGATATGTTTCTTTAATGTAAATGGAAATAAAAACATATCACACTACAAACTACACTGATACTTACCATTTTGGTTACCCTCACTCTAATTGGACAGTATCTCAGTGGTTAATTGGTCCAAAAGTATCCTGAAGCTGGCAGCGCCCAATTGGCTTATTGACTACTAAAAAAGCTACCTGATTTGCCATCAAATATCCCATTTTGCCCATTGAGCAAGTAAATCCCTGATTGTAGTGATTGGACAAGGTGTCATAGCTAGCATGCAAGCAATTGGGGAGGTGCAAAACAGATCTAATAGCTGCACTGGTATTACAGATGAAGTATATATATGCAGGGTGTTTATTTATAGGGGTTCTGTCTCAAATGTGAGACAACCTTGATATTACTTACATCAAAAATTTGATGATCACTGATTTGCAATGGCTTGATTTGGATTGCAAAAAAAATGGGTTGTTGGGATCATTACAAATGTGAGCAATTCAAAGCGATTGTATCATCTTCTCCTGGGTTTTTTTCTCACAGGGACTACTACTGAAGCATTTGGTAGTGACTCACTTTGCACACCTATACTACTTTCTGGCTGACTATCATCTTGGCTACTTGTGTATTTGTAGTCAGTATTTTGCCTCCTAGTTGATGAGTGCAATGCTGCAGCTTGGCCGTGCTGAATTGCTCTGACTGAACCAACTAAACCAGCCTGCAGTGCCACGTGCTGATGCGTTCCTTTACTTGCTAAGGGCTCCGGTGGTTGAGGCACTTCATGTTGGTCATCATCAGTCAGTTCACCAGAAGTAACTTGCTGATGGTCAGGCAAAATGGCACGTGCAGGCACACCTTGACACGTTCAGATGGCCCTTGGCTGAGTTCAATGTGATGCTGCATGTTGATGCAACTTGGTCCGCTCCAATGGACTTGTGTCTAAATGAGCAGTTTGGCAAGTTCTTGTAGTTTTGCTCTGAAGTGTGTGCGTTGACTCAATGCACATTAACTTGATGCGGGGTGTTCTGGTAAAGGGTGTTGGCATGGTCTGGACTGATGTGGGCCAGCACGCTGTGGTTGCAAGAGATGGTAGGGAATCCAGTGAGGCATGCTGACACAATCTGGACAATGTTGCTTGCGGTCTGTATTCTTCCTCCTGAAGCTCACTATCTGATACCTCAAGGTATTCACTTACCCTCTGTCTGATACTTTGGAGCTGTTGCCTGGATGAGTCCTGTGTATATTGCTCTTGGAAGCCACTTAGCTCTACTAATATATCACGTAGTACATTAGTCATTTGAGGCAAAAACTCATTCAAAATCTCTTTGGTTCCCAAAGTTGAGGCACAAACGGACACGTCTGGCATGTACTGTGCAAATTGCGTGCAAAATTGTTCCCGCACAGCTTCTTTGTCAAATCCCCTCACTCTCAGCTCATTCTTGATATCAATACTTGTCTTGTTATATATCTTCCTACATGCATTGGCTGGCATCTTGAGGTAGAACTCATGCCACAGCTTTCTACTCAAATTCTTCCATCTTTGTCAACTCTCTGAGGTATCTAGTACTATTAGATTAATCAGTAGTGCCCAAATATCTGTATGAAGGCTCATCATAGACACTTGGGCCATACTAAAATCATTTGGCAAGAACTCAAATGGATCCAACATTGACTTTTCCGGTTTGGACCGCGCTTGTGAGCTGGGGGATGGGTTTTGTCTGGGTTGTACTAAAGATGAGTTGAGGCTTGGTATGGGTCCATAGCAACAGATTTGGATACTTATACAGCAGTATATTGGAATCAACCTGGTCTTATATGAAATATATATGAAAACTAATGTGATTGTTGAATTTTCCATATTTTATGCATGATGCATCTTGGATTGCTTTGACACAGATCAGATCACATCAATTGCAGATTTCCTATTTGATTATAGACCTATGATTAAAGCATCAATAAAAGTACCAAGGCATTATACTTGTTCCGTTGGATAGTCCACATTGAGCCATGAGTGCCAAATGATGCCATAGTGTGCCAGGGAGGCCAAGTGAGCCTACACTTGGCCACAAAGTGTGCAGCACAGCTCTGCATCTCCATGCAGAGCAGCCCCTGTGTTTCACTCATTGTGGTGGAGAGAATCCATTTTTTGACCTTTTCTTTTAGGTCAATGTTGTAAAGGATGTGTAAGTGCACAAAAGGATTGAAGATATACATCTGGTACTTAATACCCATTGCACTCTGAATCTAGCTCCAGTGCCTTGTATTATGTCACAAAAATGCATGGCACTATCTTGGTCCACTGGTACTCTCTAACACTATAAGTGCTTTGTATTCATCTTACTCTAGGGCTAATATTTAAATATAGTGCCAGATAGTACCAGTGGACCAAGATAGTGCCATGCATTTTTGTGACATGGTACAAGCCACTGGAGCTAGATTCAGAGTGCCATGGGTATAGAGTACCAGATGTATATCTTCAATCCTTTGGTGCTCTTACACATCCTGCACAATATTGATGCACAAAAAAAGAATCAAAAAATGGATTTTCTCCAGCATCATAGGTGAAACACAGGGGCTACTTTGCATGAAGATGCAGATATATGTTTCACACTCTGTGGCCAAGTATAGGCTCACTTGGCCTCTTTGGCACACTATGGCATCATTTGGCACTCATGGCTCAATGTGGCACTATCCAACAGAACAAGTCTATTGTTTGCCAATGATTTTTGTGACATAGTGATGGGACACATGGCAATTGATGGATATTTAACCATAATACATTAAAAATCTGATAAATAACTCAGAATGCGCTGAATTGATTCAAACCGCTGTGGTGGTGTAGAGGTACTCCTGAGAGAAGCTACACAACTCAAGGTGTGTGAGGTGTCTGATGGGTGCAATAACCTCTGTGTCTAAACTGCTGGTGTCTTTGTCAATATGTTACTATGGTAAAAGCTCCTGCTTCTCTAGCTTCCTAGGTGCTCCAAGTGTCTCCAAAGGCCTCTGTGTGTCTTGTGCACTACCCTGAAAAGCTCCTTGATGGCAGGTCTGAGATGTACTGTTGAAGGCAGGTGCAGTGATCAACTGCTAATCAATAAGGAAGAAGTGTTACTGATAGAAGGGATGATTTATTGATGAGGGATTGCTTTCCCTTAAATACTTTTCCTGATTGCCAAGTGATTACTAATGACAAGGTTCTAGAAGATGCTAGGTATCAGTGGAATTCTTGATGACATCACTATGAGCTAAAAATATGCCAAGAATGTCCTGGAAGGTTCTAAAAGGCACAGCACTCTCAACCAATCAGGAATCAGTAGTCTGAAACCTGTGCAACATAGAAATACCATATATGGTATTGAATTGGTAGGGATGGTAACACAGACCTAGGTCATGTGTCACGGGTACTGACGCGGGTACTTGCCTTATATAGATACATCTACTGATCACAAAGCTGAATAACATCTGGGATAACTAATGCTAATAACTAATCAGGGTAAACATCATATGGGGATAATACTGATAATATGGGCAAAAGAAGAATGGGATAATACTGATAAGATAAAATATGGATAAGTATATCATAATGACTATATGAATAAACTTGTCTGTGGGAGGTATGTTTACCCTACCACATCCACCCCCCACTTGAGCTAAAAAGTTTCAGGGAACTTTTTAGCTAACCACTGTAAGTTTGGAGAACAAAGTGCTCTCTCAGTCTTCCTCAATGAAGCCACCTGTCCTTTCTTGAGATAGAAATCTACATGATGTCATTGATCGGATATTGTTTGAGTCCACACCACAGAAGGTTGCTGTTAGTCCTGGGCTCTCTGAGTATATAGTATACCATGCTGAACCATCTGGGTAGTTCACTGCAGTTGCTCTTGCTTTTACTTCCCATGGTCTTCCAAGAAGTAATTCAAAGTTAGCCTTTGCACAAATGAATACTGGGATCTCATGGGGTATTCCTTCAATGATGAGAGGGAAGCTGTGAATAATTCCTAAAAGCTTTGATTGCCCTGAGTTGGCATCCTTCATGCTCCAATTGATATTGGTGTCTATGGGCAATAGGTCTTTGCATGGTAGTTGTTTCCAAGCCTCCAAAGGCATCACACATATCTCAGATCCACTGTCTATATGACATAGGATTTCTTGATTATGCACAGTTCCTGTAGTTGTTGCAGTTGCCACTGAGTAGTAGTGTTTCTGGCTTTGATGCAGCTTACTAATATCTTTGCTTCCTTGAACTGTCCTGACCTGGTTGCCTTGAGTTGCTTCAATTGGATGCTTTCTTATTCTGATATGCTCATCCAGAGTCTTTCTTACAGATGGTGATACATTGAGTAGCTCTCCAACCTTGATTGATATGTTGCTTCCTAGTATATGACTTGTCAGAGCCTCTGGGGTACCATTTTGCTTGACTCTAGGCTGCATGTGGTAGTTGTTGGCCTTGGCAGACTCTTGTAAAATTAATGGGGGTGATGCTTTCTTCTCAATCACAACTTCTGGCTCACATCTTGGTACTTTTGTTGCTGGGCCTGGATTAGCCATTTTTTCAGGATGGTGTCTCTTTGAAGCATAAATTGAAGCTATATGATCTTGGGCCTCTCTGGGGTCCTCATAGTCAAAGTTCAGAACTTCAGCTGGATCAAAGTAGTCAGGATCTTCTTCTTCATGGAGGTGAACCTTTCTTGTTTGAGAGGTGACTTGCTTGTAGTGAACTCTCATTCCTCCTTGTCCAAATGCTGTGGATAATTTGTCACCATGCTTACTGACTATGTATCCCTGAGGACTATATAGAACATCACCTGTGGATAGTAATGACTGAAGCTCTTGGCAATTTCTCTTGGAATGGTTGGCAGAGTCACACCACATGCATGTATATTTGACTTCTTTCTCTACTGGCTTCTGACCATATGCTTTGCTGGCAAGTAGCAAAGTGAGTTTCTCTAGTTGCTGTGTCAGCTCCTGAATTTGAGTGCTTTGATTGCTGGGATTAAGTATGTCTTGGCTATCTTGGTTTTGTTCTGGGCTTGAAAGAAGCTTTCTGATTGGTGAGGTTTCTTCAGGGGCAAGTAGAATCTGCTTAGCTAACTGAAATGCAGGCAGTGAACTCATAGCTTTCACAGTAGGATTGTTTTCAATCCTTCTCACCAGGCCTTCTGGTAGTGCTCTGAGCAGATAGGCAGATAAAGTCAGATCAGTGATAATGCCTTGGGCTTTCAGTGACTCTCCAATTTGCTCAAGGCCACTCAAGTATTCTTTCAATGGTAGCAGCTTAAACTTGCTATAAGCAAAGTTCTCCAAGTCTTGAAGTGTGTAGTCAACTTGTCTCTCTCCATATTCATCAATCAAGTAGCTCTTCAAGAGGGTCCAATTTGTCAGCAGATCATGTCTTTCATATAATGAGAGCATGATCTCATCAGTGCTGTAGGGGGGCATCTCTTCAGCCATAATGGCCTCAGGTATTTTGTGGGCTCTGCAGAAAAGCTCCCACCTCTTGATGAAAGCTTTAACTTTGGTTCCATCAAAGAAAGGAGTTCCTTGCATTCCTGGTAAAGGTAGATCCATGGTCTTGATAATTTGTTCTTTCTTAAGTCTTCTAGGGGCAGTTCAGTCAAACCCCCCACGTTGGGTGCCAAATATGTGGTGGTGTAGAGGTACTCCTGGGAGAAGCTACACAACTCAAGGTGTGTGAGGTGTCTGATGGGTGCAATAACCTCTGTGTCTAAACTGCTGGTGTCTTTGTCAATATGTTACTATGGTAAAAGCTCCTGCTTCTCTAGCTTCCTAGGTGCTCCAAGTGTCTCCAAAGGCCTCTGTGTGTCTTGTGCACTACCCTGAAAAGCTCCTTGATGGCAGGTCTGAGATGTACTGTTGAAGGCAGGTGCAGTGATCAACTGCTAATCAATAAGGAAGAAGTGTTACTGATAGAAGGGATGATTTATTGATGAGGGATTGCTTTCCCTTAAATACTTTTCCTGATTGCCAAGTGATTACTAATGACAAGGTTCTAGAAGATGCTAGGTATCAGTGGAATTCTTGATGACATCACTATGAGCTAAAAATATGCCAAGAATGTCCTGGAAGGTTCTAAAAGGCACAGCACTCTCAACCAATCAGGAATCAGTAGTCTGAAACCTGTGCAACATAGAAATACCATATATGGTATTGAATTGGTAGGGATGGTAACACAGACCTAGGTCATGTGTCACGGGTACTGACGCGGGTACTTGCCTTATATAGATACATCTACTGATCACAAAGCTGAATAACATCTGGGATAACTAATGCTAATAACTAATCAGGGTAAACATCATATGGGGATAATACTGATAATATGGGCAAAAGAAGAATGGGATAATGCTGATAAGATAAAATATGGATAAGTATATCATAATGACTATATGAATAAACTTGTCTGTGGGAGGTATGTTTACCCTACCACACCGCCTCCATACAATCATCCACCAATTTTAATATGACTTACTCATCTGAATGGTCTTTTCTCATCAATCCCATCACTACCACTGGATTTCCTTTTGACACACTAGAGGAGATCTATTCCAAGTACTGTGGACCATCAACCCCAATCTACTCAAGGGGATCCCTTGTTAAGCTTCTCTGCCATTACAAGAACTATTGCCCTACAAGGTTTCATCCCACCATCCATGGCAACAAAAGTCCAAGAAGCATTCATTCCCATCTGACAGCAATGGAGAACCACCTTGCAGAGGGTATGAGTGACTTAGAGCAAGCTTGGAATACTAGGTTCAGAAGCTCCAATATAGTTCCATATCCCAGAGTGTTCAGCAACATGTTCCAGATAAGGAGTATTTTGGATACCTTCCCAGTCAGGATTAACAGACCTTCTAGAGGGCAGAGGCACTTTTATTCTGACAAGTACAAGGCACACTGTGTGAAGTTTCAAGCACTGTCTGACAGTGAAGGTAACATCATCTGGTTTAGTGGGCCATTTGCTGGAAGTAGGCATGACAAAGCACTCTGGGTAGAGAATCATCCTGAATTCAGTAGAGGGGAGAAATGTATGGCAGACTTAGCCTATATAGGAGAGGATTGTCAGAGATTAGGATGTATTACAGCTTATAGGAAGCTAAGAAATGGTGTGCTTAGCAGGAAGCAGAAGCTCTACAATGAGATATTTAATCATTTCAGAGTGAGGGTAGAGCACACATTTGGATATCTGAAGAGATTCAGCATATTGGCAGGTAAATACAGAGGAAAGTCATATACTGTTGAAGACAGCAGAATAGGTAAAATAGTTAAGATACTTATTAATGCACAGTATGCTCATACAAGAAGACATCCACTGAGAGAAATGTGTCTGGAGCATTATGAAGAGTAAATAAAGCAAGTAAAGCATTATTCTGAGCAACATAAATAAGATTGAGTAGAATTACCAGTAACTGTATCATACCACTGGCATCATGGTAGAAATTATAGTGCCAGATAGTGCTGTAGAGTGCCAGATTGATCCGGCACCATAAACAGGCTGGCACTATATGGCACTATTCAACAGAACAAGTTTATTATTCTAAGTAAATTCCAACCAGGAATTTGGTCAGTATTCTCCAGGATGCCAACAGGAAATTTGGTCAGTATTCTCTAGGATTTGAGGGTTATGATCTAAGTGACTAAGTTTGGTGAATATTTAGGTGGAATTACTTACTTTTACAACAAATGCAAGTATATTCAATACATATTAAAGAAGTACCAAATGGAAGACTGTAAACCAGCAGCTACACCAATGGAGACAAACCTTTACTTGGTCACAACTCAACCAAATCAGGAGAGCTTGGTGCCATCTAAAAGCCCTTTCCTTATCAATCTATGGTTGTCAGTCGGATGTATTTTATGCATGGAACATGTCCAGATATTTTATATTCTGTGGGAGTTGTCAGCCAGCAAAATCAGAACTATGGATCTGATCATATTGCAGCAGTTAAGCAGATTTTTAGATACCTAAAGCAACTGCCAATATCTGCTTATGATACACTTATAAGAATTCAGGGCAGGGTCTTGTGGGATACTCTGATGCTGATTGGGGACAATATTTAAAAGACAGAAGACCCACCACAGGATACATATTTAGCTTTTTCCATTGTGCCATTGATCATAGTGCCAGAAAGTGCTGTATATTTTGTTATAAATTTGATATTTTAGGGTCATATGCATGTCAATTTTGATCCCAAATTGGCATTGTATGGCACCAACTGTCACTCTGTGGCATGATCAAGCACCATCTGGCATGCTATGGCACTATTAGGCACTATGATCAGCTGGAATGATGGAACAAGTCTATTTCTTTACTGTAAAGGAGCAGTTTGATGGAATTCAAGAAAGCAACCAACCAGGGGACTTTCCATCACAGAGGCAGAGTATATGGCAGCCTGTGAAGCTACAAAAGAAGCAATGTGGTTAAGAAAGCTTTTTATAGATTAAGGCTTATGTCAAAAAACACCTATAACTTTATTTTGAGATAATCAAGGATGTATACAATTAGGTAGATATCTAACTTTTCATGCCAGAACTAAACACATAGATATTAGACATCATCTCATAGATGAAGCAATAGGGAATAACTTAGTTAGTTACAAGGATTGAAAGTGATCCTACTGTGGGAGCTATGAGTTCACTGCTTGCATTTCAGTTAGCTACGCAGATTCTACTTGCCCCTGAAGAAACCTCACCAATAGGAAAGCTTCTTTTGAGCCCAGCACAAAACAAAGATAGCCAAGACTTACGTAATCCAGAAAGCAGAATACTCAAATTCAGGAGCTGACACAGCAACTAGAGAAACTTTCTGTGCTACTGGCCAGCCAAGCATATGGACAGAAGTCAGTAGAGAAAGAGATTAAATATACATGTATATGGTGTGACTCTGCCAACCATTTCAAGTGAAATTGCCAAGTGCTTCAGTCATTACTATCCACAGGTGATGTCCTGTACAGTCCTCAGGGATATATAGTCAGTAAGCATGGTGACAAATTATCCACAGCATTTGGACAAGGAGGAGTAAGAGTTCACTACAAGCAAGTCACCTCTCATACAAGAAAGGTGTACCTCCATGAAGAAGAAGATCCTAACTACTTGGATCCAGCTGAAGATCTGAACTTTGACTATGAGTACCCCAGAGAGGCCCAAGATCATATAGCCTCAAGTTATGCTTCAAAGAGACATCTTCCTGAAAAGATGGCTTATCCAGGCCCATCAACAAAAGTACAAAGGTGTGAGCAAGTAGTTGTGATTGATCAGAAAGCATCACCCCCATTAATCTTGCATGAGTCTGCCAAGGCCAACTACTACCACATGCAGCTTAGAGTCAAGCAAAATGGTACCAGAGAGGCTTTGACCAGTCATACACTAGGTAGCAACATACCAAATAAGGTTGGAGAGCTACTCAGTGTATCACCCTCAGTAGGAAAGACTCTGGATCAGCACATCAGAGTAAGAAAGCATCCAATTGAAGCAACCCAAGGCAACCAGGTAAAGACAGTTCAAGGAAACCAAGATATCAGTAAGCAGGGTCAAAGCCAAAAACACTACTACTCAGTGGCAACTGCAACAAATACTGGGACTGTGCATAATCAAGAAATCCTATGTCATATAGACAGAGGATCTGAGATATGTGTGATGCCTTTGGAGGCTTGGAACCAACTACCGTACAAGGACCTATTATTCATAGACACCAATATCAATTAGAGCATGAAGGATGCCAACTCAGGGAAATCAAAGCTTTTAGGAATTATCCACAGCTTCCCTCTCATCATTAAAAGAATACTCCATGAGACCCTAGTCTTCATTTGTGCAAAGGCTAACTTGGAATTACTTCTTAGAAGACCATGGGAGGTGAAAGCAAGAGCAACTGCAGTGAACTACCCAGATGGTTCAGCATGGTATACTATATACTCAGAGAGCCCAGGACTAACAGCTACCTTCTGTGGTGTGGACCCAAGCAATATCCAATCAATGACATCATGTAGATTTCTATCCCAAGAAAAGACAGGTGGCTTCATTGAGGATTACTAAGAGAGCACTTTGTTCTCCATACTTTCAGTGGTTAGCTAAAAAGTTTCAGAGAACTTCTTAGATCAAGTGGGGTGTGGATGTGGGAGGGTCCACATACCTCCCACAGACAATTTTATTCATATAGCTATTATAATGTCCTAATCCATATCTTATTTTATCAGTATTATCCCAATTCTCTTTTGCCCATATTATTAGTATTATCCTCATATGAGGTTTACCCTGATTAGCTACTAACATTAGTTATCCCTGATGTTATTCAGCTTTGTGATCTATCTATGTATCAACATTTGGCAAGTACTGGCATCAGCACCAGTGACACATGACCTAAGTCTGTGTTACCATCCTTACCATATATATACCATATATGGTATCTCTATGTTGCACAGGTTTCAGACTACTGATCCCTAACTGGTTGGATGTGCTATGCCTTTTAGAACCTTCCAGGACATTCTTGGCATATTTTTAGCTCATAATGATGTCATCAAGAATCCACTGATGCCTGGAATCTTCTAGAACCTTGTCATTGGTAATCACTTGGCAATCAGAAAAAGTACTTAAGGGAAGGCAATCCCTCATCAATAAATCATCCCTTCTATCAGTAACACTTTCCCCTTATTGATTAGCAGTTGATCACTGCACCTACCTTTAACATTTACACCTCAGACTTACCATCAAGGAGCTTTTTAGGGAAGTGCACAAGACACACAGAGTCCTTTGAAGATACTTGGAGCATCTGGGAAGCTAGAAAAGCAGGAGCTTTATCATAGTGACATATTGACATAGACACCAGCAGTTTAGACATAGAGGTTATAGCACCCATTAGACACCTCCCACACCTTGAGTTGTGTTGCTTCACCCAGGAGTACCTCTACACCACCACAACATGTTCTTTTACTTGCCAAAGGCTCTAGTGCTGGAGGCTCTTCATGAGGGCCATCTTCAGTCAGTTTACCAGAAGAAACTTGCTGATGGTCAGGTGTAATGACATGCACAGGTGCAACTTGATGCGCTGGCATGGCCCTTGGCTGAGTTCAATTTGATGCTGCTTGTAGATGCAACTTGGCCTGCTCTAATGGACTTGTGTCTAAATGAGCAGCTGGGCAAGTTATGGTGGTTTTGCTCTGAAGCACACATGTTGACTCAATGCAGGGCACTCTTGTAAAGGTGTTGGTGTAGTTTGGACTGATGTGTGCTGGCACACTGAAGTTGCAAGGGATGGTAAGGAATCCAGTAAGGAGTGTTGGTGCAATCTAGAAGTTGTTGCTTGTAGTCTGTATTCTTCCTCTGCTTGCGGTCTGTATTCTTCCTCCTGAAGCTCACCATCTGATTCTTCAAGGTATTCACTAACCCTCTCTCTGATACTTTGGAACTGTTGCCTGGATGAGTCCTGTGTATATTGCTCTTGGAAGCCACTTGGCTCTAGTAATATATCATGTAATACATTAGTCATTTGAGGCAAAAACTCATTCAAAATCTATTTGGTTCCCAAAGTTGAGCCATGAAAGGATGCATCTGGCCCATACTGTGCAAATGCATGCAAAACTGTTCCTGTATGGCTTCCTCATCAAATTCCCTCACTCTCAGCTCATTCTTGATTTCAATACTTGTCTTGTTATATACCTTCTTACATACATCTGCTGGCATCTTGATGTAGAACTCATGTCACTGCTTTCTACTCAAATTCTTCCATCTTTGTTGACTCTCTGAGGTATCTAGTTCTGCTAGATTAATGAGTAGTTCCCAAGTATCTGTATGAAGGCTCACCATTAACACTTTGGCCTATCTTTGATTGATATGATCTGATCTGTGTCAATGCAATCCAAGATGCATCAAGCATAAAATATGGAGAATTCAACAATCACATTAGTTTCCATATATATTTCATATAAGACCAGGTTGATGCCAATATACTGCTGTATAAGTATCCAAATCTGTTGCTATGGTCCCCATACCAAGCCTCTACTCATCTTTAATACAACCCAGACAAAACCCATCCCCCAGCTCACAAGCGCGGTCAGGACCGGAAAAGTCAATGTTGGATCCATTTGAGTTCTTGCCAAATGACTTTAGTATGGCCCAAGTGTCTATGATGAGCCTTCATGCAGATATTTGGGCATTACTGATTAATCTAGCAGAACAAGATACCTTAGAGAGTTGACAAAGATGGAAGAATTTGAGTAGAAAGCTGTGGCATGAGTTCTACATCAAGATGCCAGCCAATGTATGTAAGAAGATATATAACAAGACAAGTATTGAAATCAAGAATGAGCTGAGAGTGAGGGAATTTGATGAAGAAGCCACGCAGGAACAATTTGGTGTGCAATTTGCACAGTACAGGCCGGACATGTCTGTTTGTGCCTCAACTTTGGGAACCAAAGAGATTTTGAATGAGTTTTTGCCTCAAATGACTAATTTACTACGTGATATATCAGTAGAGCTAAGTGGCTTCCCAGAGCAATATACACAGGACTCATCCAGGCAACAGCTTCAAAGTATCAGACAGAGGGTAAGTGAATACCTTGAAGAATTAGATGGTGAGCTTCAGGAGGAAGAATACAGACCGCAAGCAACATTGTCCAGATTGCGCCAGCACGCCTTGCTAGATTCCTTACCATCTCTTGCAACCACAGCACGCCGGCACTTGTCAGTCCAGACTATGCCAACACCCTTTACCAGAGCACCCCACGTCAAGTCAACGCATGTTGGGTCAATGCGCGCGCTTCAGAGCAAAACTACCAGAACTCGCCAAACTGCCCATTTAGACACAAGTCCATTGGAGCGGACCAAGTTGCATCAACATGCAGCATCACATCAAACTCAGCCAAGGGCCATCTCAACATGTCAAGGCGCGCCTGTGTGTGCCATTTTGCCTGACCATCAGCAAGTTACTTCTGGTGAACTGACTGATGATGACAAACATGAAGTGCCTTAACCACCAGAGCCCTTGCCAATAAAAGAACGCGTCAGCGCATGGCACTCCAGGCCGGTTCAGTCTGTTCAGTCGGAGCAATTCAGCATGGCCAAGCTGCAGCATTGCACTCATCAACTAGGAGGCAAAATACTGACTACAAATACACAAGTAGCCAAGATTATAGTCAGCCAGGAAGTAGTATAGGTGTGCAAAGTGAGTCACTACCAAATGCTTCAGTAGTAATCCCTGTGAGAAAAAAACCCAGGAGAAGATGATGCGATTGCTTTGGATTGCTATTATTTGTAATGATCCCAACAACCCTTTTTTTTTGCAATCTGAATCAAGCCATCACAAATCAGTGATCATCAAATTTTTGATATAAGTAATATCAAGGTTGTCTCATATTTGAGACAGAACCCCTATAAATAAAAACCCTGCATATATATACATCATCTATAATACCAGTGCAGCTATTAAATCTGTTTTGCACCTACCCAATTGCTTGCGTGCTAGCTATGACACCTTGTCCAATCACTACAATCAGGAATTTACTTGCTCAATGGGCAAAATGGGATATTTGATGGCAAATCAGGTAGCTTTTTTAGTAGTCAATATGCCAATTGGGGGCTGCCAGCTTCAGGATACTTTTGGACCAATTAACCATTGAGATACCATCCAATTGGAATGATGGTAACCAACATGGTAAGTATCAGTGTAGTTTATAGTGTGATACACATTTATTTCCATTCACATTAAAGAAACATATCCAAATACCGGATTTTACCTGCCATAATAGTGGTATCCAATTGTGCACATGATGCAAACATTACAAGTTGGCGCAAACATCCGTGGCAACCTCATTGTGTCAGATTGTGCCATAGTGTGCAAGATTGTCCCACCTAGTGCAAAATTGTCCAAGAACTATCCTGCCTTCTGGTAGCTTGAATATTGCAGCCAATTGTTCTTTACAACTGCAGATTGTGCTGCATGCCCTGGCACGGTACAATGGAACAAGTCAAATATGTAGTTACACCTAAATGCTCACACAGCATAGTCACTTAGGTCAGTAACTATAAGTGTCAGAGAATTCCAACCAAATTCTGTGTCAGGACTTACTTGGAGTAATTTAACAACGTATCAGGTGCCAAGAACATGAGATTTTAATATGTTGTCCTAATAGCCCCAAGCTTTGCACATGTGCTCTTGAGCCATCCCTTAGCATAACATATATGCTTGAATTTCTAAGACCTTGTAAAAAAATAAGTACCACTTTCACATTCAATAAATCATCAAGTGGGAACCACATAATGTACTTCTTCTCCCAATTAGTATTGATATTTCTAAAGCTTTCACCACAGGTTATGAGCCTCAGGCTGCTACTCTGTAGAATGTATAGTACTACTATTACTGGAGCTTCTTCATCTGCTGGGAAGTTGGATGGATCTAATTAATAAGTCAGGAATGGCAGGATCAAGATCTAGCAACAAGAAGGAAGACATTTAATATTGCTATAGGGGAAGAATGCCCTCCTTAAGGTGTAGGAGAGGAAGCCTTAGAGTGTCATAATCACAAGACATCCCTGGTAAACCAGTGTTGAAGCCAAATCAAGTAGGTCAAGAAATGCACAGTTCCTTCTAGAGAGTTCTACCATATTCTAGCAGCTTCTGGAAGGCTCCCAGTCAGCATCACACAGTGGAACATTCTATGGAAGCTCTATTTTGGAATTGATGTAGCTGAATCCCACTTATGGTAACTACATGCCACATGACCTAGGCACCTGATCAGCTGATACCTGGCATATCCTCATATGATATTCTAGTCTGTTCTTTGGTATATTTCCATCTTGGCACACTTACTGAGCCTTACCCAAGAGCCCCATCAGTATTAGCCAATATCTCTTGGCATCCATATTGCCAAAAGATACATAGAGTCCTATCCCACCTGTGTATTCTTTGGTCTGATAAACACAGGTCTTGAATAAACAGCCTTACCTAGTTGATACACACCCAAGTCCTTTCCTGGTCCTGCCTTGCCTAGCTCTACTCTCCTGCCTTGTGTCTATTCATTACAGTTGCATCAGACTGCTCTTGACTTATCTGTGGATCTCTGTCTTCTACCCAAAGCACTTGAGAAGAACTTTAAAGGAATACCTACCATAAGTATCACCCTGAATCTTTCCCTAGTCTTGTCCTCTAAAGGCAAAGTTACTTTATCTTTGTAAAATTATTGGACAAAGATGCATTCACTTTATTACAATGTTGGTGTGGCTTACAGTTGTTACAGTATTGGAAGCATTAGTACAATACTCTATCAAAGGATGTTAAGGCCAGGACCCTCAGAAGTGATGCTAACCTATTCAAAGTTTGGGATTGTGGCTCAACAATTGTATTCTTGACAAACTAGTTGCTTTATAACCCACATATTAGCTAGTAGTATCCTGTATTCCTGAACAAGATCCACAAACCTCTCACCTCCTGCTACCCCAACATGTCCAGTCCAGAGTACAACTTTCCTAGTGTCATGGCTGCCTTTGCCCAGCTGCAACAAGACAATGCAGATCTCAGAAACACAGTTGCTCAGCTTCAGAGCCTAAATACTCAACAGCTTATTCATAACCCCTCCTACCATGATCCCAAGATCACATCCACTACCAAGTTCAGTGGCTCCCATAATGAGTTCTGAGGTTTCATCAACATAGTCAAGCACCACTTGTTGCTACAATCCAATCAGTTCCCAACTGATAAGGCAAAAGTTGGATATATCTCAAACCTGTTTATTGGAACTGCCCAGAATGGTTCTCCCCTTTGGTAGAAGCCAACTCCCCACTACTCAGTGACTACCACGCCTTCCCCACAGAAATGGAGCTTACATTTGGCAATATTGACCAAGCTAAAACTGCTGCCAACAAGATTAAGAGCTTGAAGCAAGGAAGCAGACCTGCATCTGTGTAAGCTTCTGAATTCCATCTACTAGCCAGTAACTTGATCCTATGGGGTGATGCTGCCCTAATTTGGCAGTTTCAAGATGGACTCAATGATGAAGTCAGTGACCTACTTCTCACACTCCCTGACTGAAATACTTTGGGTGAAGCTATACATCAAGTAATCCAATGTGATAATTGCCTTTTTCAGAAGAAACAGAAGCTCCAACATACTTATCAGCCTTGCCCTCATAGATTCCAGTGCTTCCTCTGGTTTCATTGACCAGTCCTTTGTCCAGAAGCACAAAATCCCCACTATCCTAAAATCCTATCCTGTCCAAGTAGAAGTTATTGATGGAAGATCCCTCTCCTTTTGTGCAATTACCTATAAGACATGTCTACTCCAGCTGTCCAGTATTGGTCACCACAAGACAATAGCCTTCAACATCATCAACTCTACCCACTACCCCATAGTCCATGGAAGCTCATGGCTTAATCAACATAACCCAGCTATCAACTGGAAGACCAAAATTCTGACATTTCCCAGAGTCCATCAGGTCAGCTCCATGAAAGCACCAGATTTCTCAGGTGAAGAAATAGCTCTTCCAAAGCTACCCCAGACCCAGGAGCCCATCATCACTACCGGTACCCCCACCAATGGAGTACATGCTAAGTACCAAGAGTTTGCCCATGTCTTTGATAAGAAGAAAGCAGAACTACTCCCAGCACATAGACCCTATGATTGTCCCATTGACCTTGAAGATGGAAAAACCCCACCTTTTGGTCCTATCTACAACCTTCTGCAGGCTAAGCTGAGAGAACTCCATTGTTATATAAAAGAAAACATCCAGAAAGGACTTATACAGCACTCCAAGTCCTCAGCTGGTGCCCCAATTCACTTTGTCAAAAAAAAGGATGGTACGCTAAGAATGTGTGTAGACTATAGTGTACTGAATAAGATCACAATCAAGAACTGGGACCCTTGGCCCCTGATAAGCACCCTGTTGGATCAACTCTCTGCTGTCAAAGTATATACTAAAACTGACCTCAGAGGAACTTATAACCTTGTCAGGATTAAGTTTGCAATGAATGGAAAGCTGCCTTCAGAACAAGATATGGTCACTCTGAGTATAAGTTTATGCCATTTGGCCTCAACAATGCCCCAGCTGTCTTTCAACACCTGATGAATAACATATTCTGTGAGTACTTTGACCAATTTGTGGTTATCTACCTTGATGATATCCTGATCTACTCCAAGACTCAAGAAGAGCATAATTCCCATGTGAAGAAAGTCATGATCAAGCTTGACACTGCTGACCTCTATGCCAAACTGGAAAGATGTGAGTTTGACCAGAAAGAAGTTGAGTTCCTAGGTTATCTTTTAAGCTCAAATGGAACAAAAATGGACATCATGAAAGTAGAAGCAATCCAATCCTGGAAAGCTCCCTGTTCTGTAAGAGAAGTGCAATCTTTCCTTGAACTGGCCAGTTTCTATTGTAGCTTCATTGCCAACTACTCTAAGAGAGTCACTCCCTTGACAAAGCTCACCCAGAAAAATCTGCCCTTTGCCTGGAATAAGGAACAGTCTGAGTCCTTTGAGTATATCATGAAATCCTTCTTGAATGCCTCACTGCTTGCCCACCCTGACCTTGAGAGACCTTGCATCATAGAAACAAATGCCTCTGAATTTGCCCTTGGTGGAATCCTTTTGCAGTATGATGACATGAATGAGCTACACCCTATTGCATTCTACTCTCCAAAGTTTACTCCAGCTGAAGTAAACTATGATATTCATGACAAGGAATTACTTGCAATCACAGTTGCCTTTGAACATTGGAGACACTACCTTGATGGTGCAGCCCAAGCAATAAAGATCTTCTGTGACCACAAGAACCTTAAGTACTTTACCATCTGATGAGTACTAAACAGGAGACAAGCCAGATAGTCCCTCTTCCTGTCTAGCTTTGACTTTGTCATCACCTATTGACCAGGTGTGAAACAAGGAAAACTTGATGCCCTGTCCAGAATGGTGGAGTATTCCCTTGAAGAATGGGATGATGCCTGTTGGCAAATGACAAACCCTGTACTCAACAAAAGACATCTTGAGCTCCTTGCAGCCATGTCCTCCAGTACTATAGCTCATTTACTCCTAGAGGAAGTCAAGACCAGCCAAGCCACCAACTCCACTGCAGCAACAATCAAGAAAAACCTCAAGTCTCCCACTGACCCACCAACCAAGTTTCCAAACCTCCAGCACATACATCTATCCTATGACATCATCCATTACCAGCACCAGCTGTTTGTCCCAGACCTTGATTCCCAGTTAGATATCATCAATTCTTGCCATGATTCAATGGCTGCAGGACATTTTGGTACTGCCAGAACCATGAATGCAATCAAGAGAGACTTCTGGTGGCCCAAGACAATATCCCTTGTCAAGGAATACCTCCAATGCTGTGATTCATGTAATCATGTTAAATCTGCCAATCACCAGCCATATGGGCTTCTTCAACCCTGACCAATTCCTGACCAGTATTGGAAGTTAATTTCAATGGGCTTCATAGCCAGCCTTACAGAATCCAACCAATTCATTCCAGTGTTAGTAGTGGCAGATAGACTCACAATAAAGACTCACTTCATTCCCTGCTCCAATAAGATCCTACCTAATATATCTATTTCTGTCAGATAAGGATCTGCTGATTCATTTGCTGACTAATGCCACTGATTTGATAGATAATACTAATATACTGATAGCCTAAACATATAACTGATTGATTTGAATAAAAGCTTATCTAACTTAAACATTCAAGCAGCAGATCATAACATTCTCACCTGCTAAAGTGAGAGGGTTCTCCTGAATCTCTTTTCTTGTGATACTAATATCTTGATGGTTCAGTACTATCCGCAACTCTTGCAAGCTTCAGTCTGTCCCTGTGCACTAAGTCTTCCAGGATATTGCCTTGCTTGTCCACTAATTGGTAAGTTGCAAATGTACATTCTCTGATGATCTGGTATGGTCCTGTTCATTGTGGCTCAAACTTCTTCTGAGTGTTGTTTCTTAGCAATACCAAGTTCCCAACTGTCAATGCTTCTGGTGCTATAGGCTTATCAAATCTCTGCTTCATCATCTCTGCACTTTGAGATACTTTGGTCTGTGCCTCTTGACATCTTTGTTCCAGTTGCTGGTGTCTACTGGGCAGACTGAGTTCACCTTCTAAGGTGTCTGTAAGCTTGGTTGTGTGAGATTTCCTGGAATCCTTGGTACCCATCCATACACTAAGTAAAATGGCAAATGCTGGGTGGTGTTGTGTACTCTGACTCAGCATGCAAAGAGTGCTTGGTCTATATACTCATCCCACCTACTGACAATTCCATCTGCAAACTTGGTCAGCATTTTCAAAATAATCCATTAAACTGTTCAGTGATATGCTGAGGTTTTCAAGTGCTTGATCTGCTGCATTTCCAGGTAAGCTTCCAATGTCTTTGCCATACAGTTTGCACCTCTATCAGATAGAATCTCTACAGGGCATCCAAACTTCATAAGAATCTCATTGTATATGAAACTTGCAACTTCTTGTTCACTGGCTATAGGTACAGCTTTAGCCACTGGCCATTTAGTGACATGGTCAATTGCTACTAAGATCCAACAGTTACATTTCCTGGTAGTTGGCAGTCTTCCAATAAAGTCAATTCCCCATCTTTCAAATGGTCTTACAGGCTCCAAGGGAAGGAGTTCAGCAATTCTCTGTGGTTGGCCTTTGTTGATTTGGCATTTTGGGCATGCTTTCACTAGCTTCTCAATGTCATGTTTCATTCTGGGCCACCATGCTGAGGCTTTCACAAGGCTATAGGTTCCTTCAATTCCAAGATATCTATGTTCATTGTGTAGCTTATGTATTAAATCCAGGCAAGAAACATAAGGGATATAGGCAATAGGCAATAGGGCTTCCATCAACAATTTGGTAGAGTGTTTCATCCTGTACTACAAATTTGCTGGCTTCATCCCAGATTATCTTCTTCATATCTTCATCCACCTCATTATGAATGGCTTGGTCCTCCAAGTACTTTGGTAATAGGCTAGGCCAATCTGATTCATGCACCAAGGTGAGTAGTGCAACTTGATCTAATCTTGATAAGGTGTCAGCAACTGTGTTGTTTTTTCCAGGGCAGTAGATAATATCTAAGTCAAATTGCTGAATGTATTCACTCCATCTTGGCATTCTTCTAGAGAGTACCTTCTGAGTAAATACATACTTGAGGGAGGCATGATCAGTCTTTACAGTGCGTTTGACTCCTTCAATATAGCATCTCCATGTCTTCAAACAGTGTATTATAGCAAGCATTTCCTTCTCATGCACTGGATAGTTTTGTTCTGCTGAGTTCAGTTTCTTGGATTCAAAGGCAATGGTGTAGTCCTTTCCGTTGTGTTCTTGACTCAACACTCTACCAATTGCATAGTCTGAAGCATCTGTGCACAGAGTAAACTCTTTTCTGAAGTCAGGTACTCTTAAGCTTGGCAGCTTAGCAAGTTCATTCTTGAGCATCTGGAAGGCAGTTTCACAAGATATGTCCCACTTGTAGGTATTGTCTTTCTTGAGGATATCAGTTAAAGGGGCTGCAATACTTGCAAAGAACTTGACAAATCTCCAACAATAGGAAACCATTTCAAGGAATGATCTGAGCTCTGATATACTATGGGGCTGCTTCAGATTTTTGATAACTTTAACCTTCTTAGGGTCTAAGTTTACTCCTGTGCTAGTCACTATGTGTCCCAGATATTCAATGTGTTCCTTGAAGAATTCACACTTGGGTAGCTTGCCATAAAGCTTGTTCTCTCTTAGCTTCTTCAAGACCTTATCAATGTGCACCAAGTGATCCTCTTCTGTCTTGCTGTATATCAATATATCATCTAGGTAGATTATTACAAACTTGTCTAAGTACTCCTGGAAGACAGTCAGCATCAGGGTCATGAATGTTGCAGGGGCATTGGTGAGGCCAAAACTCATGACTAAGTACTTGTAATGTTCATATCTGGTTCTGAATGCTGTCCTATGGATGTCTTCTGGCTTCAACCTAATTTGGTTGTATGCTGACATGAGGTCAATCTTGCTAAAAATTGTGGCTCCATTGAGTTGGTCCAAGAGCTCATCAATCCAAGGTATGGGGTTACTTATTCTTTACAGTTACTGAGTTGAGGGCTCTGCAGTCAATACACATCCTAAGTGGTCCATCCTTCTACTTCACAAAAAGAACTGGTGCTCCCCAAGGTGACTTGCTGCGTCTGATATATCCTTGCTCCAGTAACTGATCTATTTGTCTCTTCATCTCCTCCAACTCCAATGGACTCATTCTGTAGGGTGTCTTACTTACTAGAGGGCACTCTCCTGTTTTGATGGCATGATCCACATCTCTGACTGGTAGTAGGCTTACAAGCTCTTCTGGAAATACATCTCAATACTCCTTCAAAAGAGTCTGGACCTTCTAGGGTACTGGAGTACATGAATCCTCCTGTAATACTGCCATGAGGAACATCTGGGTGCCTTTTCTTAGTGCTCTACAGAACTGTGTCTTGATAAGTTCACTTGTTTCACACACACTGGATTTATTAAGTTAAAATCCAGTCTAGCAGGTAATAGCTCATAGGTCTTGTTGTCCTTCTGGATCTGGGTAGCATGGGTTCTCCAGTTGATTGATGGATTACAACAAAATTGCCAGGTTTTCCCAAGTACAAGGTCAAATTTGCAGTTCCCAGATATATAGGCCTGTAGATCTTGTTCATAGTCATTAATCTTCAACCTTACTGGCTGAGTAACACAGCTGATTATGTGAGAGTTCCCATCAGCTGTTGAGACTGAAGTTGATTTGGTGGGTTCTAAGTTGATTTCAGCTTTCAAAGAAAATTGCTCTTACATGTACTCATGCTATGCTCCTGAGTCAATCATAATCTTGGCAGGTACTCCATTGATTACTCCATTCAAGGATATTAGCTTTCCTGAGTTTGATGTCATCAGGGATAGGTATTCTTCTGCCATATGGAAGGTGAGTTCTGAGTCTTTTTCAAGTCAATCCTACATGTTACTATGCTCCATGGCCTCAATATGGCTAAAGGTTTGTGACGGCTGGTGTCCATTTCCTCTCAGAGGGCAGTACTTTGCAATATGTCCCTGCTGGTGGCAATTGAAGCAAAGTCCTCTCTTCTTATATTCTTCTGAGGTAGGATTCTTCTGAATAGTGTTTATTCACATTGGCACCGCTTCTGATTGTCTTCTTTCATAGTTATTGTAGCCTCTCTGATTAGTCATTGTGGGCTTTGCAACTCCAAACATAGCTGAGTCATAGTCAATGGCAATCTTGATGGCTTCTTCAGTAGTCTGAGGTCTTTGATAATTCACTTCCTTACAAGTTCTTTCTTTCAACCCATCAATAAGGTATTCAATTGGATCCAGAGGGTCCATTCTTTCAATTTGCCCCAGTAGACATCTATATTCACAGATGTACTCTGGGATCATTCATTTCTGTCTAAGTGTCTTCAACTTTCTTCTTAGTAGTGTCTGTTGGTGTAGGGGCTCCAAGGCATCCTGAATTTGCAACACAAACTCATCCCAGGTAGAGATTGTAAAGCATCCCATCATGGTTGCTGACCTGATCTTGTTGTGGTACCACTGTAAAGCTGCATCTGCCAGGTAAGAGGCTGCATAATGTAACTTGCTTTCTAGAACAATTCCTTTAGCCTTGAAAGCTTCTTCAATCTGGAAGAGCCAAGTTCCCAGGTTTTATTGACTTTACCCTGGCTCCAGTTGACCTTCACACTAAAGTTGCTCTTGACAGGGTTTTGCTGGCTTTGGGCCATGGTAGTCATTCCTTGTTGCTACTACGCCAGGATTTGTTGCATAGCATTCTTTCATACTTAATTTTTGGACATCTTGAGGGAGGCTTCTTCTTTCTTCAGGATGGATGTTTCTGGTTATTGTTGCCACCAATGTTACAAGTCTTGGTATAAGAATTGTAGAGGAATAGGGAGTTTAGCTAGTATTGTATTCACTAAAACTTGAACTGATCTTTATTGAGATTCCAGCAGCTCCTTATAAGCATTTTGCCAGTTCAACTGCTAAATAATTGTATTTCCTAATGTAGGCTGTGGCTGATGACTCATTTGATTGCATCATCATTGCCAAATAAGATCCTACCTAGTATATCTATTTCTGTCTGATAAGGATCTGCAGATTCATTTGCTGACTCATGCTACTGATTTGATAGATAACACAGATATACTGATAAGCTAAACATATAACTAATTGATTTCACCAAAAGCTGATCTAACTTAAACATTCAAGCAGCAGATCATAACACATCAAACCATGCAGGAGGAGTACCAGTAACTGTTCAAGGCAAAAATGTGGGAACTGGTAGATTTACCAGATGAGAGAAACCTAATAGGATGTAGATGGGTCTACAAGATCAAGATAACCTCAAATGGTGCTGTTGATAAGTGCAAGGCTAGATTAGTGGCTAAAGGCTATTCCCAGAACCAGAGACTAGACTTTAAGGAAACATTTGCTCCAGCTGCCAAGTTTAACTCCATTAGGCCACCAAGCATGGAAGGTGAAGATGAATATTCTGCTACAAGAATAAGGGTTTATGGATAATGAAATGAGAGAAGATTTTCCTCCTGAAAACTTCAGTGAGGAAGCCTTGAGTTACCAGAAGAAAGAACAAGCACCTTTGACTGCATTTGCCTTAACATTAGAGACAAATTGCAAATTCAAGGTTGAAGAGCAAAAACAGGAAAGAATGCATGGAAGGCATTAGAAGTACACATACCAGCCTCAATAGGTATCAGTACAAGTTTTAACAAATACCATGGTAGCTCAACCCCTTATTCCACTAATACTGTTATATCAAGACTTGTAACAAGAGCTTCTCTGCTATTACAAGAAGTATTGCCCTACTGGGTTTCATCCCACCATCCATGCTAACAAAATTATTAGAGCCTGCAATGAAGCACCACCTTTTGGAAGGTTTGAATGCCAGAACAAGCCTGGAATACCAGGTTCAGGAGCTTGAATTATATCGGATATCTTACAGCATACAGCAATGGGTTCCCTATCAAGAGTGTTTTGGACACCTTCCAAGTAGGATTAGCCAACCTTTTTGAGGGCAGAGACACTGTTATTCTGGCAAATATTAGGCATTTTGGGTGAAGTTTCAAGCACTGTCTGATGTTGCAGGTTGCAGCATCTGATTTAGTGGGCAATTTGCAGGAAGTAGGCACAACAAATCATTTGGGCTATCAAGTCATCAACAATTCAGCAGAGGTGCAAAATGTAGAGCTGACTTAGCTTATTTAGGAGAGGATTGTCAGTGATTAGGATGCATCACAACTTAAGGAAAGCCAATCAATGGGTACTCAGCAGGAAGCAGAAGCTATATAAAGAGACATTTAATCATCTCAGAGTGAGGAGAGCAATAAGTTAGATATCCTAAGAGATTTAGCATGTTTACAGCCAAATTCAGAGAGTGTCACACAGAGAAGAAAACTGCAGAATAGGTAGCATAGTCAACACATTAACCTTTGCACAGTGTGATCAGGCAAAACATCCACTGGGAGAAATGTGTCTGGAGCATTCTGAAGTGTGAATAAAGCAAGAAAAGCACTATTCTGAGCAATACAAGCCAGGTTGAGTAAAATTTTGAATAGAATGATCCTACCACTGGCATTGTGATAGAGTCTATTGATCCAGCACCAAAAGTAAACAGACACTCAATAGCAATATTGAAAAGAACAAGTCTAACTTGTGAAGGGCAATCAATGCCTCAGGTAGCAAAAATTATGTCCTGGCTACAAAGAGGTAGCCAAAGTTACTCTAACTGAAAGACCAGAATTGAACCTTTTTCCAGTGTACCAGTGGAGGATCACCATGCAGTCTTGCAAGTACAACAGTAGTACCCAACTCTATGGGCCCAATAGTAACCATCACAGCATGGGAGGGATAGGCTGTGGCACTAAGAAAAATAGACAACAGGCCACCAGAGTAGCATCATATAGTCAGCTGAATTCCAAGCTTCTTAAAGCTGGCAACTGTGAATATATCAGGTACTAGCCATTAGGTAGATAAGCATACATATCCTCCAAGACAGACAAGGTCAACCAGCATTTGTCCAGGCATTATAATTGGCTGCCAACCACTTAAATCAAGTATTGTAACAGATAGATAGAACGCAAAGCATTGGCTGAATACCAGCAAAATACCCTCAAAATATCTGCAGAAACCAGCAGAAATCTGATGAACTCCAGGTTTGAGGTTCTTTATAAGGCAAGGTGCACCTGAATATTGCCAGGATTTGTTGCAAAGTCTAGAAGATAAGGAGCTGGACTTTGCAGTACTGGCTGAAGACCTGGCCCTATGGGAACTAGAGAACAAAAAACTGAATAAAGCTGTAGGATGCCAGCTACAGTTATTGAAAAGGGCTATGACAGCAGTTCATACTGAGTAGTGGTCCTTAGTTGAGTTACTGTTGCAATTTAAGAAGTGATTTGGATATAAGGAACTTAACAAGATATAGTGATAATAGTTCAACTGTTGTTTATTAATAAAGAAGCTCAGTATTTATACCTTTGTAGAAGTAGCACAGCTGTAACATTAAATAAGGAGGGCTTCTCAATATTTAGGAGCATTCTGTGACAGTTTCAGTGTTAGTACTCAAAAGTTAGTATTAGTGCTAATTTGATCCTAACTATAGGGGAATAATCATAAATTCATAGATGTGAAGAAAGTAGCAAACTAGAGCTGTAAATTAGTCCCACAGTGACCCAGACCAGTCCAGAATTGCTAAGTAATTTTTGGCTGCAGAATGATACAAAATAGTCCAATATTTCAACACTCCCCCTCAACTAAATAATTTCTTAATCTTAATTCCTCCCTGAGATTCTCAAATTGTGGCCTAGCTAGTGGTTTTGTCAATATATGTGCCACCATTTTGTTAGCTGGGCAGTTCACTAACTCTACTAAGTAATTTTCAACAGCTTCCCTCACAAATTGATGCTGTATATCAATGTGCTTAGTTCTGAAATGATTTGTAGGATTTCTAGCTAATGAAATACAACTTTGATTATCCTTGTGAATACATGTTATTTAATCTGCAATAAAACCTGAGTCTTTGAATAATTTTTGTGGCCATACAGCCTCCTTAGTTGCTTGAAATGCAGCCATATATTTGGCTTCAGTTGTAGATTGGGCCACAGTTAGTTGTTTCTTGCAATTCCAAGTAATACCTGCATCAGCAAAAAGAAATACATAGCCTGCGGTAGAGCAACTTTCAATTGGATCCCTGCCCCAATCTGAGTCACTATAGCCATCAAACTCTTGCCTATTAGCTGCTCCAGGGTATTCCAGTGCCATATTGATGGTACCTTGGCAATATCTGAAAATCCGCTTAACTGCTGCAATTTGATCTGATGGGCTATTGACCACTGATTGAAAGGGAAAGTTTTGGTCCATATTTGCACCGTTTTCATCTGTAACTGGCTGAGATTTGCTTAATTTCAGATTATTCTCCATAGGGGTAGCTGTGGGTTTGTAATTTGCCAATTTGAAGCATCTAAGAATGTCCCTGATGTACTTAGACTGATTCAGCGCAATTTTCTGCATATGTATATCAAATTTGACCTCAATTCCAAGAAAATAGCTCAATTTTCCAAGATCTGCCATCTCAATCATGCTGAAGCATCTGATTTTGTCTGTTTAAGTGCCTCTTGGTTACTTGTAGCTATAATTATGTTGTCTGCATAAAGAACTAGGATGATCACACCCTTTTTGCGCAGTTTCACATATTTACTGTGATCTACAGTGCTACAAGAGAACCCAGTTTCCTCTAGATATGTGTCCATCTTGTTATACCATGCTCTAGGTGCCTGCTTAAGCCCATACAACAATTTTCTAAGTTTGCACACCTTATGGGGGTCTTTTGGATTGGTAAACAATTCTGGTTGCTCCATATCTATAGTTTCTTGCAAATCCCCATTTAGAACGGCTGTTTTGAGGTTCATTTGGTGTAGATCTAGACTGTGAACAGCTGTCAGGGCTAGAACTGTCCAAATGCAGTTAAAGTTGGCAACAGGAGCAAATGTTTCTTTAAAGTCTAGTCCCAGGATTTGGGTATAGCCTTTATCCACCAATCTAGCCTTGTACTATCAATGGCACCATTTGAGGTTATCTTGATCTTGTAGACCCATCTATATCCTATTGGTTTTCCCCCATTCTGTAAATCTACCAGTTCCCACGTTTTAGCCTTGATCAGTGATTGGTACTCCTCCTGCATGGCTTGTTGCCACATAGTAGCATCTGGACTTTGCATTGCCTGTTCCAGATTCTGTGGTTTGGCACATAAGGCAAGATAAGCTTCTTTGTGATCATTGGAGGCTTGCCACCAGGATCCAGGGGCACTTCTTATTCTGGTGGATCCCCTAACTGGGATAATCTGTTTGGATCTGGATCTGGTAGAAGTATCTTCCATATCTGGCTGGATTTGGTACTTATCTTCTTCATTAGTGTTGATTGAATCATCAGGCAGCTGGCCAATGATTTCTGTGGCTTTCTGATCTGAATTCTCCTCAAATACAACGTCCCTGCTCTTGATCAGCTTCTGAATTTTGCAATCATACACTCTATACCACTTAGTATCTTCACATCACCCAAGAAAGATTCCTTTCCCACTCTTTGGTTCCAACTTTGAGTGTTTTTTGTCAGGAATGTGATAAAAAACATTGCTGCCAAAGATCTTGAGGTGCCGGAGATCTAGTTTTTTGCCTGTATATGCTTTGAAGGGTGAAGCATCACATAGTGTGTGTTGGGTATCTGTACCTGATGTATACTGCTGTAGCAACAGATTCAGCCCAAAACCTATGGTCCATTCCCTTATCATATAGCATAGATCTCCCCATCTCTACTATTGTTCTATATGCACGTTCTGCTAATCCATTTTGCTCCGGAGTATGAGGAACAGTGGTATGCTAAGTATACCAGTAGACAATTAGTATTTTGCAAACTCCTTTCAACAGTATTTTCCTCCATTGTCACTTTGTAGTACCTTTAATTTACACCCAGTTTGTGTTTTGGCTGTGTTCTTGAAGTGCTTAAGTGTCTCTAAAGCTTCTTCCTTTGTTTTGAGGAAGTATACCCATGTATATCTTGTTTTGTCATCAATGAACATCATAAAGTATCTCTTGGCTCCAAAGAACTATTGAAGTATTAAACTATTTGGTATCATTCTGCAGCTAAAAGTTTACTTAGCAATTTGGGACTAGTCCTGGTCACTATGGGACTAATTTCAGCTCTAACTTTGCCACTTTCCTCTAATCTATGATCTTATGATTATTCCCCTACAGTCAGGATCAAATTAGCACTAATACTAACTATTATGTACTAACCCTGAAACTGTTACAGAATGCTCCTGAATATTGAGAAACCCACCTTACTGAGTGTTACAGCTGTATTACTTCTACAAAGGTATAAATACTGAGCTTCTTTATTAATAAACAACAGTTCAACTATTATCACTATTTCTTGATAAGTTCCTTATATCCAAATTGCTTCTTAAATTGCAACAGGTTATGAGCCCCACTGTTTTAATCTATTCTAAAGATGACTTCTATCAGCAAACAGAACAGCACAAACATCTTCCTTGTAAAGGAGAGGTTTGATGGAAGGAACTACAGACTTTGGAGAATTAAGATGCAGATCCACCTGGAGGAAAGGATGCTTTTAAGTTTGGTAACAGGAAAAGAAGCTGAGCCCAAAGGAACAGCAAAAGAGGTGGAGAAGTTTCAAGAGAAGGAGAGAAAGGCCTTTAATGCCATATGTATCAATGTGCAAGATTCCTTCATTGGCCAGATCCATGCCTCAAATACTGCCAAAGCAGCATGGGAATTCTTAGAGAAGAACTTTAGGGCAAAGTCAGTATTGAGCAAGCTTTATTTGAAACAAAAGTTCTTCAACATGAGGAAGAAACCAGATGATGACATGCTGCAACTCATTACCAAAATGGAGATACTTGCAGAAGAACTTTACAGTGTTAATGCTGGTGCAAAGATGCAGAAAAAATACTCTGTCTGCTTTGCAGCCTAACAGACAAGTATGAGCCACTCATAGTTTCCTTTGAAAGCAGAGAAGACAACTTGACTTTAGACTATGCCAAAGGAAGATTTCCTCATGAAGAACTCAGACATAATGATCAAACAGAGAAAATCAAAGAAGATGCTTTATTCAGTTCAGAAAGGCACTCAGATAAGAAAGGAAAACAACAAAACCAAAGAAAACCTGGTTGCTGCAACTATTGTAAAAAGCCAGGACATTGGGCAAGTGAATGCAAGAAGAAAACAAGCAGACAAAAAACAGAAACTAGAGCAGGCAAACCATCTAACTACTGATAAGCAGATATTTGTAACCGTACAAGAGAGTGCAAGTAACCAAAGTAATGAATGGTATATTGACGCTGGAGCATCACAGCATATTTGTGGTATAAAGAATTGGCTCAGCAATTTAAAAACTATTCCTGTAAGAGAGGTTTATCTGGGAGATATCTCTGCTCTGGAAGCCACTGCAAGTGGGTCTATACAACTAAATATGAGCAATAGCTCAGGGGCAGCTACAGCAAGACTCACTGACGTACTCTATGTACCTGGAATAGCTAAGAACTTACTCTCAGTCAGTAAAGCAACTGCGCAGGGACTGAAATTTGTCTTTACTAAGAGGAGCTGCTCAATATTGAGTAAGAATGGACAAAAATTAGTCTTGGTAATCAGAGATCACAATATATACAAGTTACAATGCAAGATCATTGTACCGGAGTGTGTCAACATTGCTGAAACTTATGAAACCAACTGGTGGATGTGTCATAGGAAGCTAGGACACATTGCAGAACAGAAAATGATCCAAATGATGAAAAATCAGCTTGTTTTGCGCCTAAAATACTCAATTCCAATAAAATTGAATGTTTGTAGGGGATGTTCATATGGCAAACAAGTTAGGCAATGTTTCAACAGCTCAGGAGGTATCAATACCACCAAAATATTGCCTATTGTACACTGAGACATATGTGGCCCCATGAGAACACTGTCCTTTGGAGCCAAGAGATTCTTCATGATGTTTATTGATGACAAAACAAGATATACATGGGTGTACTCCCCCAAAACAAAGGATGAAGCTTTAGAGACACTTAAGCACTTCAAGAACACAGCCAAAACACAAACTGGGTGTAAATTAAAGGTACTACAAAGTGACAATGGAGGAGTATACTGCTCAAAGGAGTTTGCAGGACACTACTTGTCTACTGGTATACTTCAACAGACCACAGTTCCTCATACTCCACAGCAAATTGGAGTAGCAGAACATGCAAACAGAACAATAGTGGAGATGGGAAGATCTATGCTACATGATAAGGGAATGGACTACAAATTTTGGGCTGAATCTGTTGCTTCTGCTGTATACATCAAGAACAGATGCCCAACAACAGCACTATGTGATTCTACACCTTTTGAAGCATATACAGGCAAAAAACTAGATCTCCAGCACCTCAAGATCTTTGGCAGTCATGTTTTCTATCAAAGCCCTGACAAAAAACATTCAAAGTTGGAACCAAAGAGTAGGAAAGGAATCTTGCTTGGGTAATGTGAAGATACTAAGGGGTATAGAGTGTATGATTGCAAAATACAGAAGCTGATCAAGAGCAGGGACATTGTATTTGAGGAGAACTCAGATCAGAAAGCCACAGAAACCATTGGCCAGCTGCCTGATGATTCAATCAACACTAATGAAGAAGATACGTACCAAATCCAGACAGATATGGAAGATACTTCCACCAGTTCTAGATCAGAACAGAATATCCCAGCTAGCTGATCCACCAGAATAAGAAATGCCCCTGGATCCTGGCGGAAGACATCCAATGATCATGAAGAAGCTTATCCTGCCTTATGTGCCAAACCTCAGAGTCTGGAACAGGCCATGCAAAGTCCAGATGCTACTATGTGGCAACAAGCCATGCAGGAGGAGTACCAATCACTGATCAAGGCAAAAACATGGGAACTGGTAGATTTATCATATGGGAGAAAGCCAATAGGATGTTGATGGGTCTACAAGATCAAGATAACCTCAAATGGTGCCATTGATAGTACAAGGCTAGATTGGTGGCCCAAGGCTATTCCCAGATGCAGGGACTAGACTTTAAGGAAACATTGCCTCCAGTTGCCAAGTTTGACTCCATTAGGACAGTTCTAGCCCTGGCAGCTGTACACAGTCTAGATCTACACCAAATGGATGTCAAAACAGCCTTTCCAAATGAGGATTTGCAAGAAAATATACATATGGAGCAACCAGAAGGCATTACCAATCCAAAAGTACCCCATGAGGTGTGCAAACTTAGAAAATTGTTGTATGGGCTTAAGCAGGCACCTAGAGCATGGTATCACAAGATTGACACATATCTAGAGGAAATTGGGTTCTCTAGTAGCACTGCAGATCACAGTATATATGTGAAACAGCTCAAAAAGGGTGTGATCATACTAGTTTTTTATGTAGACAATCTAATTATAGCTACAAGTGACCAATAGGCACTTAAACTGACAAAATCAGATCTCTTCAGCAAGTTTGAGATGAAAGATCTTGGAAAATTGAGCTATTTTCTTGGAATTGAGGTCAAATTTGACATACCTGCACTGCAAATAGTGCAGAATCAGTCTAACTACATCAGGGACATTCTTAGACGCTTCAAAATGGAAAATTTCAAACCTGCAGCTACCCCCTATAGACAATAACCTGAAATCAAGCAAATCTCAGCCAGTTATAAATGAAAACTGCTCAAATATGGACCAAAACTTTCCCTATTGATCAATGGTTGGTAGCCTTACCTACCTGATGGTGTCTACACATCCAGATATTGCAGTGGCAGTTGGAATAGTCAGTCAATTCATGCAGAATTATGGATCAGATCAAATTGCAGCAGTTAAGCGGATTTTCAGATATCGCCAAGGTACCATCAATATGGCACTGGAATACACTGGAGCAGCTAATAGGCAAGAGTTTGATGGCTATAGTGACTCAGATTGGGGCAGGGATCTCTATGACAGATGCTCTACCACAGGCTATGTATTTCTTTATGCTGGTGCAGCTATTACTTGGAATTGCAAGAAACAACCAACTGTGGCCCTATCTACAACTGAAGCCAAATATATGGCTGCATATCAAGCAACTAAGGAGGCTTTATGGCTACAAAAATTATTCAACAACTTAGGTTTTAATTTAGATTAATCAATATGCATTTACAAGGATTATCAAAGTTGTCCTTCATTAGGTAGAAATCCTACTAATCATATCAGAACTAAGCATATTGATATAGAGCATCACTTTGTGAGGTAAGCTGTTAAAAATAACTTAGTAGAGTTAGTGTACTGCCCAACTAACAAAATGGTGGCAGATATATTGACAGAACCACTGCTAGGCCACAATTTGAGAATCTTAGAGAGGAATTAGGATTAAGAAATTATTTAGTTGAGTGGGAGTGTTGAGATATTGGACTATCTGGTATCATTCTGCAGCTAAAAATTTACTTAACAATTCTGGACTAGTCTTAATCACTGTGAGACTAACTTACAGCTCTAACTTTGCCACTTTCTTCAAATTTATAATTTTATGATTATTCCCCTATAGTAAGGATCAAATTAGCACTAATACTAACTATTATGTACTAACCCTGAAACTGTTACAGAATGCTCCTGAATATTGCAAAACCCTCCTTACTGAGTGTTACAGCTGTATTACTTCTACAAAGGTATAAATACTGAGCTTCTTTATTAATAAACAACAGCTCAACTACTATCACTATTTCTTAATAAGTTCCTTATATCCAAGTCACTTCTTAGATTGCAACAAGGATAGTGTTCTCATGGGGCCACATATGTGTGAGTGTACAATAGCCAATATTTTGGTGGTATTGAAGCCTTCTGAGCTCTTGAAATGTTACCTAGTTTGTTTGTCATATGAACATGCCTTACAAACATTCAATTAGATTGGAATTGAATATTCTAGCCCTAAAACAAGCTGATTTTTCACCAATTGGCTCATTTTCTGTCCCCCAATGTGTCCTAGCCTCCTATGCTATGTCTCCCAGTTGGTCTTATCAGTCTTAGCAATGTTGACATACTCAGGTACAATGATCTAGCATTGTAACTTGTGTATACTGTGATCTCTGATTACTAAGACTAAGTTTTGTCCATTCTCACTCATTGAGCAGCTCATCTTAGTAAAAAAAAATATCAGTCCCTGAGCAGTTGCTTTACTGACTGAGAGTAGGTTCTTAGCTATTCCAGTTACATTGAGTACGTCAGTGAATCTTACTGTTGTTGCCCTTGGCTATTGCTCATATTTAGTTGTATAGACGCACTTGCGGTAGCTTCCAGAGCAAAGTTATCTCCCAGATAAATCTTTTTTACGGGAAAAGTTGCTAACCACTACTTCATACCACAATTATGATGTTAAGCTCCAGAGTTAATATACCATTCATTACTTTGGTTACTTGCACCCTCTTGTACAGTTACAAATAACTGTTCATCTGTAGTTACATGGTTTACCTGCTCTGGTTTCTGTTCTTTGTCTGCTTGTTTCTTCTGGCATTCTCTTGCCCAGTGTCCTGGCTTTTTACAATAGATGCAGCATCCAGGTTTTTTTGGTTTTGTTGCTTTCCCTTCTTTTCTGAGTGTCTTTCTGAACTGAATAAATCATTATCTTCAACTCTCTCCACTTGATCATTACATCTGAGCTCTTCATGAGGAAGTCTTCCTTTAACATAGTCTAAAGTCAAATTGTCTTCTCTGCTTTTAAAAGAATGTATGAGTGGCTCATACTTGTCTGGTAGGCTGCAAAGCAGACAGAGTATCTTTTCTTCATCATCTACACCATCATTAGTACTGTAAAGTTCTTCTGCAAGTATCTCCATTTTGGTAGTGAGTTGTAGCATGTCATCATCTGGCTTCTTCCTCATGTTGAAGAACTTTTGTTTCAAATAAAGTTTGCTTGATACTGACTTTACTCTAAAGATCTTCTCTGAGGATTCCCATATGCTTTGGCAGTATTTCAGGCATGGATTTGTCCAATGAAGGAATCTTGCACACTGATACATATGGCATTAAAGGCCTTTCTCTCCTTCTCTTGTAATTTCTCCACTTCTTCTGCTGTTTCTTTGGGCTCAACTTTGTTTCCTGTTACTATATTCCAAAGCATCCTTTCCTCAAGGTGGATCTGCATCTTCTCCAAAGTCTGTAGTACTTTCTATTAAATCTCTTCTTTACAGGGAAGATGTATGTGTAGGTCTGTTTGCTGGTAGAAGTCATCTTAAGAATAGATTAAAGCAATTGGGGCTCATAATCTGTTGCAATTTAAGAAGTGATTTGGATATAAGGAACTTATCAAGAAATAGTGATAATAGTTCAACTGTTGTTTATTAATAAAGAATCTCAGTATTTATACCTTTGTAGAAGTAATACAGCTGTAACACTCAGTAAGGAGGGTTTCTCAATATTCAGGAGCATTCTGTAACAGTTTCAGGGTTAGTACATAATAGTTAGTATTAGTGCTAATTTGATCCTTACTATAGGGGAATAATCATAAAATTATAAATTTGAAGAAAGTGGCAAAGTTAGAGCTGTAAGTTAGTCTCACAGTGATTAAGACTATTCCAGAATTGTTAAGTAAATTTTAGCTGCAGAATGATACCAAATAGTCCAATATTTCAATGGTTACTTCTTCAACATGAGGTCAAGTTTAATGCTAGTGTAGGTTATAGTGACTTCTATAGGTTGGTACTGCTGACAACTAAGCGACAACTGTGGATTCAATTGAAGTGAACCAACTTCTATGCATGAAATGAGAGCATTGTTCAAGTCAGGAAGTAAAGGGTGTGCAGAAAGAGTAATAGCTAATCATTATATACAAGCTTACAATATCATTGAGCATCTAGGATCAAAGAGTATACAGTGGGCAGAGAACAAATAAAAGTCATTTATTTATTATTGTAATGCAATGTTCTGACCATGCTTTGTGAAATATGAGGCGTATTTTTTTCAGCAATCTTTACATTGTGTCCTAGTAGCACCACTGCTGTTTGATCAAAGGATTGAAATCTCTTGATAGCCCTGTGACAGGCACATCACAAGCATTCTTCTAAGGACAGGGTGCAACAAATGAACTCTACTGGTTCAATGTCACAAGCTAGAATTAAGCAAATTTTCTATATACCTGCAGAGAGCCTGATAGAGGTTTAACAGCACTTAGTTGGTATTTACATGGCATTGGCATGGTGCAATTGCAGCTTACACTTATTGGGTCAACCTATCTGGTCCTTGCACAAAAATGTCATTTTTATGATCTGCCGCTTGAATGTTTGAGTTAGTTCTGTTTTTAGTCAAATCAATTAGTATATGTTTAGGTTATCAGTATATCAGTATTATATATCAAATCAGTAGCATTAGTCAGCAAATGAATCAGCAGATCCTTATCAGACAGAAATAGATATATAAAGTAGGATCTTATTGGGTGATGATGATGCAATCAAATGAGTCATCAGCCACAGCGCACATTAAGACATACAATTAGTCAGCAATTGATCTGGCAAAATGTATATAAGGGGCTGCTGGAACTTCATTAAAGATCAGCAAGTTTTAGTGATTATAATACTAGCTAAACTCCCTAATACCCTACAACTCTTATATCAACACTTATAACACCATAAATGGAGAGAAGCCTGGGGTTGTTTTAGCAGCCTGAAGGCAGATATCAGCTGGCAATATAATTGCAGTGCTGCAGCTCACAGCTAGTTCTGTATAATGCTACTGTATCAGTTTGCCAGTTGTTACTTCCTGTTTCTATCTCCCCTTGCTCTATTCAGATACCACACTGCTGAATCACCCTAATTTTTATGCTTACCCACTACTTCTATTGCTATGAGTAATAACTGTGATAATCCTGTCAAATGGCCATCACAAAGTTGAAGTCCTGCAACTAAGAGGTACTGATACCATCAGAACACTGTGCAAAGCGCATTGAGGTAAATTGCACCCTAGATTTCACAATAACTTAATCAAAATTTTTTGTTGTAATAATAGATCAGTGACTTTTGATCAATCCTCTGCCAATTCTCTTACTTACTAATCTCAGACACTCATTCTCCTACATTTGTACACATTGATTGACTGTTGCCTCTTTTCCATATTGTGGACATCCAGATTCAACCAGTTCTCCCACTTTTCTTAAAATAATCAATTTATTTTCATTGAAACTTCAGTTGTACCTCAATAACAAACTAAATTGACCTATAAAAGTACCTTTTTGCAACACAAACATTAAGCCCAGCCCTTTACTCAACAAGTAACATTTCTATGACTTTGATGGGAGCTGTATGGCTTTATGCCTCTGCTCATTTACTGGTTCCCATGCATCCTGATCTTCAGCTGTTACATGCCAGGTCCAGCACCCCATCTGCCCATCTTTGCAATAAGTCCATGTAATATTAAAGTGCATTTTCTTGAGCACTACTCTTGAAAAAGTACTGCAACCTCTTGGTGTGCCTATTAATGCTCCAAAATTCTACTGCAGGCATTATAAGAGTCTTTTGAGCTTTTGATGCTGCTGTGTTTTCTGTCAGTGGAATCCTTATTCTGTCTACAATGAAGGACAATCAAGCAGTGGTAGACAAATTGCATTTCTATGCAAATGCATCTATCTCACAGGAGTGTAGCTAAACTGGCTACACTGCCAACTCTGGAGAAAACAGCTTTGGTCTTGCTGGTAATTACTCTTGGCTACAATGGGACTCAGCCTGTTCTGGGCCAACAGTGATAACTGGCAAGAACTGTAGCTTTTTCTAATACTTCCCTGTCTCTGGCGTGGGTACACTTTTTCTCCTTACCATATCCTTTATTACTGCCTGGCATTTGACTCCTACTATAACTGAGTACCTTTTGCACTGTATGTTGTTCTTGCCGTGAGGAAAGCTGCACAGGTGCATCTGCTTTTACCTGCTTGTCCATTGCAGGCACATGCCCAGAGCCAAAATGTTTCTTTGCCACTTGTTGGATCCAGGATAGTGTTCATGGAACAAGTCAAGCACATTCTGCTAGGCCTTGAATTCTTGTTGGTTCCATGATATGCTGGCCTTTGACTTTTAACAACAGCTTAAAATTAACATTATTTCTGGTTGGTGTTATTGTACTTACTGTCTGAGCATTACAGTCAGCTTTTAGCTCCACAGAGACTCTCATTTGCTTACTGGGCAGAAAGCCTGAGGATTCTGCATTATCACCTTCAGCAGGTACACTATCAACATGATCTTCTTTAGATGTAGTTCTACTTGTTGCACTGAATGTCAAAGCAAGCTGTTAACCTACTGTTCTTCTGCTGCTGTTAGCATTTGGGTTTGGTTTGGAACCAGACAACTTTGCTTTATTTTTTGGTGGCATATAGATGGAGGCTAGTCAAACCAAAGGGGAAATGGTGCTACATATACATGTGTATGTAGTACCACAACTTTATGAAACATGCTTACTGTGGTGGGTCATCATTGAATCTTACATTCATGTAGGTGCAATGTCTCAAATACAGGACTGTCTTAAGTTCACATGAGTATTGACCAAAAAGTGATATAATATCACTACATTATTGAAGGTCAAACTGTTTGCCCCATGGACAAGACTACTTTGACTCAACAACGTAAGAGAAGAGAAAAAAAACCATGTGGCTATTGTGGCAAGCCTCTAAGCCATAAAGCATGCAGATGGCATAGGAAGTATTACAAGGATCACAGCCAGTTTTTGCCACCCAAGTCATATTTGACCATTCATTGGTCATTACTGTACCAACAATATCTTTCCGGCCTCTTGATACTTCTACAATGGCATCTGGCTGTACTTGGCACCTTGGGCACACTGAGTCATGTGAGTTTGTGATGCTTTTAGGCTCACCTCAGTGTTTGGAATATGATTGCAGAGTGATGGCTTGGAAGAAGATGCTTTACTGATGGATTGTGAGCCTATCTCCCCTAATAATAGTACCTGCATGCAACCAAAATCTTTCCAGGATGCAACTTAACTTGTACAGAGTATAAATGGAAAATCATCATGCAGCTGGCAACATATGACCCAGAGACCATCCTGATACCACTATGCATAAACAGTTGCATGGTGTTCACATCAGATACTGCAATTGTTGCAAGGTGTCAACTTGTCAGGAATCCACACCATTGGGGGAAAACATTGCGCAGACTCCAGATATATTCCAATAATATCCTGTCTAAGGAAGCTCATGCAGTCCAACAAATATTGTGAAGCTTCTAAGTACTGCACTCAGTATCAATCAAGAACAAACTTATCAGATATGTTCAATGGCAAACATTAAAACAGCTAAGAAGCAAGGGCTACTATGAAGGTATGTATGACCATGTCTTTGCCTGAGCAGTTGATGGATTCTTGTTAAACATGTACTCTACCAGCAAATCCTGCTACCCACTGATTCTCATTAACCTGAATCTGCTGCATATCTTATGGTATAGGAGTGGAAATCTGATGGTAGTCTCACTGTTATCTGCTTAATTACTGTCCAATTTGGAGAGCTACTTGTATCCATTGCTGGATAAATTTTGTATGCTTTCCAGCAGGATAACAGTAAATGGCCATCATGTAAAAGCATGCATTACTATCTGCATTGGAGATACCTTGTCATTAGCAAGATAGCTGGCATTTCTGGACACTTTGGATGGTATTGCTGTCAAATGTTTGAGATCCAGGGGATTTACTCCATAATTCACACATGCAATAATTACCCAAACACCAACACTAAGGACATCATCTTCCCACAGAGAGAACATACAGAGGTCAGCATGCAATTGCTGCAAAGTGAGCAAACTATAAGCCATTGGCTGGAATATGGAATTAATTGAAAACCAGATATACTTAAAATGGTTGGTATATGTTGGAGCAAAAGCTTTCCTCTAGAGGTAATGCACTTGCTTTTCAACAATATCCCTCTACTGATGACCAAGTTTTAGATGGGGCATTCCAAGCTAGATGAGCCCTTTGGGATACCCAAGAAATTTGAAAGAAATGGCAAAATATTACAGAGTATCTGCTACCCTGAGTGCTTCTCACAGGCTCCAATCAGCATTCATATGCATATGCAACAATACAAGTGCAAGGACTGGATGAACTGGATATGTGTTTATTCAAGTGGCTTTTGGAAGCCATTACTACCAAGAGTACATGGGAAGCATTGGGAGTTTTATGTGGACATTGTAAGAATACATATCCAAAGCTGGATCACCAACTTCAACGTGATGCATCAACAGGTTTGTGCAAAGAGTTTGTGATGGAATATGAGCAGCTGTTATGATATGCCGCTTGAATGGTTGAGTTAGATCAGTTTTTAGTCAAATCAATTAGTATATGTTTAGGTTATCAGTATATCAGTATTATCTATCAAATCAGTAGCATTAGTCAGCAAATGAATCAGCAGATCCTTATCCAACAGAAATAGATATATTAAGTAGGATCTTATTGGGTGATGATGATGCAATCAAATGAGTCATCAGCCACAACCTATATTAGGGAATACAATTAGTCAGCAACTGATCTGGCAAAATGTATATAAGGAGCTGCTGGAACCTCAATAAAGATTGGTTCAAGTTTTAGTGAATACAATACTAGCTAAACTCCCTATTCCTCTACAACTCTTATACCAAGACTTGTAACACAGCTATATTGCAAACATAAAGCTGGACAAGTAGATCTCTGCTGCTACTGTCTCTATTTGTTACTCCCTCTTGCTTAGTGTGTTGAGAGCACTGGACCTTACTTCACCTTTTGGGAGTTTCCTATGGAGCAGATGTGGGAGGAGATAGGAAGACAAGTCAAGTAGCAGGTACTACCATATCCCAATCTCATCAATAATATTACCTTCAAGTCCTTCATGCATGTGATGAGTTGATGCATGGAGGACAGCTGGGCAGGGTTGGAAAATACTGAAGACAGATGTGCACCTGGAGACACCCATGCCTATGGCATTAAGAAGCTAAGCAGCTTCAATGTGTGGGTAATCAATTGCAAAAGCTGTGGCACTAATTATATCCTTGCAAGATGAATATGTAAGCAGCAATACTAGGTATATCACAACTTTGCAGGTATCACATTGCAAAGCCTACAAAAAATGTAGGAGAGGAAGCTTTGGAGTATTGGAGGAAAAAACAAAGTGCCATTGAGTGCATTTTCCTTGATGTTAAAGACAAGTTGCTAATTCAGTGCTAAGTTTACTGAGCCAAAGAGAACTATGGCCTCCTGCTTATTAACCACTAAGTACACATACACCAGCTGCAGGTGACATACTTTGATCACCTCAACTATACAGCTTTTTAGTGTAATACCTGCTAAGTTGCCATATACCTTGTATTGCTGGTAAGATATGCAATTTACAAACAGATGCTTGGTTGCCACCACTTTTGTCATGAATAACTCTTGAATATCTGCAAAAACCTCTTGGGATTTTGCCAATATATTCCTTCTCCCTGCTAGTTGCTAGTCCCCATTACTGGTGCACTCTGGTTTTTGTTTATGTGAATTTCAAATTAAATAGTGTAGAGTCAGGCTTGTGGCCAAGTGCAACCTAGCATACTTTGGTAAAGTAGTCCTAATAAAAAATAGTGGCTTGTTGCACCAAACCAAACTTTTCTTTACTTAATTAACACCTTCTGAATAGCACTATGTAATCTCTGGTACTTGCCCAATATATCACTACTCTTGGGCAAATTCCAATCCCTTTATATGTTGACTGTAATGAGGTTATAATGCCAATTATTCAGAGATGTGATCACTCCCATATTTCTACTTCCCTATTTGACTGTTTCCAGATTTCACTTTTGTCATACTTGACTACTTGAGCAGTACTATCCTGTAAGGAAGTTGACAATCACGCCTGCTTATTTAATTGCATATGTTATTACTGACTTGAGTATGATTACTGGATGTCAGTGCATTCATATTTGGCAAATACTCCACCAGTGCCCATGAAAGTATGGCCTATACTGTGTCACCATCCCTGAAATTCACAACCTATATAGGATATGCTGATATTACACAGGCTTCTTAATACTGATCTTTAATTAACTGACTGTACCATGCCTCTCAAAGCTTTTTGGTGCCTGTTTATAACACTCATAGCTCATTCTGATGTCATTAAGACCTCCATTAATCTCTAGAACCTTGTGGAGTACCATGATTGGTATTTACTTAGTAAGCAAGAGAAGTAAGTAAGGTAAACACTCTACACACTTCCATAATGGGATTGTGATGGAGTTTTGCTGGTTTTACTGCCAAGTAAAGGTAAAAACTAGACTTTTTTTAGAGGGTCTTTTGTCAACTTCATGTCATTTTGACAGTCTTAAAGTGTTCTACATTGACTTCATCAGGCCTAACCAGCCAATACATCCCTTACTTGATACAGCAAGAAACTTGGCGGTGCTTTGATGGCCTTCTCATAAACAACTCTTGGCATTATAATAGCAGTACAGCAGCCTACATCAGACTTCTGTCAAGCACTACCATACCAGTTTACTATATGATATTTCTTTTCTATCTCCCCGTGAAGCACCCATATATTTCACTGCAGAATCACCCCTTGTTGTTAGCTTACCACTACAGCTGCAGATATTCTGCATGTAGTTTAAATCAAATCAAGCTATGGCTTCCCACTTGTTAACCACTGCATTTACACATGCCTAATGCAACTGACACACATCTAACACCTCAACTTTACCGCTTTTCAGTATCACATTGCAGAGGTGCAATTTACCTTGTATTGCTAATAACTTTTATATCTTGCAGACATATGTCTGGTTGCCTTAATGTTTGCCTGGAATATCTCTTAAGTATCTGCAAAATACTTTTTGGTGCTTGAGCAATATACTGCTTCTCCCTACTGGACTCTAGTCCCTCTTATAGGTGTGCTCCATTTCCTGCTTGTATGACTTCCATATTGATGGTGAATAAATTGGCTTGTATCCAGGAGAAATTTGGCATACTTTGGCAGAGTAGTTGCAATAAAAATTGTGTCTTGCCCAATCTTGCTTTATATAACTGATTGCTCACAAAATGGGGCTGTCAAGTCTCTTAATGCCAAAGGCATAGGTGTCCCCATGCATATATCAGTCTTCAGTACATTTTGTCTATTCCTGGTCATGATCCATGTGTTAACTCATCACATCCATGGTAGACTTCAAGGTAATATTCTGGATGAGATTGAGATATGCCCTTTGAAAAGTAATTGCAATGATCCCATCAAACGGCCATCACAAAACTTAAATCCTGTGACTAAAAGGTATTGGTGCCATTAGGGCACCATTCAAAGACCATCCAGAGAAAATTGCACCCTATATTTCATAAAAAACTTGGCCAAAGTACTTCATCACAGCATTATATAAGTAGCTTTTGATTGATTCTCTGCTAATCCTCTCCCTTTTTGATCCAAGACACTTAATTACCTCCTAAGCTTGTGTACATGGATTGGCTGTTATCTCTTTTTCCCTCTCTGCACTTCCTGACTGCACTAAATATCTTATGTATATGCATACAAACTTATTTTTTCACCATCCTCACTTCTTGACCTAACTAATTCTCTTACTTTCATGCTTGAAAATTGGCTTTTTCCTTTGAATCTTCAGTTTTAAGTCAATTTAAGCTGTACTGACCTATACTAGACCCTATACCCAACACTAAAATTGAGCTTAACCTCACAGTCAACAAGTACCTCAATTACAATATACCATTCAATAAAGATTTTTGCCAAAATAACCTTGTCCCATGACTTTGGCAGTAGCCCCACAGCTTTAGGCCATTGTTCAATCACTGGCTCCCACATGTCCTGGTCTTCAGCTGGCACTGTAAGGTGTAGCACTTCAACTGCCAGTCTCTGCAACATTCAAGTGTGTACCCATGAGCTCTGCTCTTGAAAAAGTGCCGCAACCATTTGCTGTGTCTGTTGTTGTCCCAAACTCCGCTATATTCATTGCAATAGTCTTTTGAGTACTTAGATTTGTTGCTTTGTCTGTCAGTTTAAACTCCACTCTGTCTACAATGGAGGATGTGGAGGCTGCAGTAGACAAACTGCTCTTCTCTGCAAGCTCATTTATCTCACTGGATTGTAGCACAACTGGTAGCACTTGCAACTCTGGAAAAACAGCTTTTGTCTTTTTGGTAATTTTTCTTGGCTATGATGAACTTCAACTAGGCTTATGGCATCTATTGGCTGGAACTGCTGCTTTTTTCTTGCACTTGCCTGTTTCTGGCTTGGGTTAACTTTTTCCCTTTACCTTTTCCTTCATCACTGTCAGGTCTTTAACTACTACTGCTTTGTCTGAGTACTTCTTTTGTTGAGCTATGTTTTCTCTTTGTCAAATGCTGCAATGGAGAATATGTTTCTGCCTTCTTGTTCCTTACCAGCCCTCTTCCAGCAAGCTGAAATTCCTTTGCCCTGATTCTGACAAGCTCCCAAGGAAGCTGCTAGTTCTCATCACTGTCAGGTCATTCATTGCTATTTTGACCAAGAGCTTCTTGAATGGAGCTACACACTTTCTTGATAAATATTATGCTGGTGTACCTGCGCTGACTTGCTTGTCCCTTGTTGACATCTGGCCTGCTACCATATGTTCTTTTGACACTTGTTTAGAGCTTTTGCCTTACTTATAAAGGCTCTTGACAAGGCTGCTGGTTTTTGGCCATGGCACCCTTGATCTTCTGCCTTTGATAGTTACCGCTATTTTTGAGATACTTTTTCAGTGTGCTAATGCTAGCCAGAGTCCACTTGCTTATATGAGTCCAGGATAATGCCAATGGAACATGTAAAGCACATTCTGCTTGACCTTAAGTTCCAGATGGTCCCATGGTATACTGGCCTTAAGGTAATTGTGTGCTAGACATCTTATGGCCTCCTAAGTAGTAGCCCACTCTTCATCATTGCACTTAACAGCTTCACCCATTTTGAATATCTTTTGATTTTTAGGCTTTGGCACAATCACCACAATCTCTCCTTCCCATGCTATGATAGATTTTTTTGTAGGCTATATCCTTGGACACTGTATTTGTGCTTCAAAGACTGTATAGTGTTCCTCTGTTGTTACTTTAGGAAATGACTCAATTCTTGGCTGTGCCATTGAGTTACTCAAATTCCTTCTTTGCAGTAATAATACTGAATTCACTACATGGGATACTGATTGTACTAAATGTATTCTTCACTCCTCCTGTTTCTGTGCTACTTCCTTATTTTGTGGGGCCATTGCATCTATCCTATCAGCTGATCCAACAAGCAGGCTGTCATAATGCTGGCAGCTTGGCATCAACAACCCTCTACACAATCTTATGTTGGGATTGTAAAAGTGTCTTGATGGCCTCATTGTGAGCCTCCAAAGGCATTATGACAGCAGTGCAGTGGCCAACAGCTAGTCTTGTATAATGCTTTCATACCAATTTTCCAAATAGTATTTCCTTTTTCTAGCTCCCCTTGTGCCATTCAAATATTTTACTGAATAATCACCCATCTTTATTAGCCTACTTGGTACAACTTTGAGTATTTCACATATAGCCTGAATTGATAAAAACTATGACCTCCTTCTTACTAACCTCTACATATGCATGCACCTGCTGCAGTTGACACACTGCTATCACCTAAACTTTATGGCTTTTTAGTGTGATACTTGCAAAGTGGCCATTTACCTTGTATTGCTGGTGACAGACACAACTTACAAGCATATGCTTGGTTGCTACCACTCTTGCCATGGATAACTCTTGAATATCTACAAAAACCTCTTGGAATTCTGCCAATATATTCCTTCTCCCTGCTAGTTGCTGGTCCCCATTATTGGTGCACTCTGGTTCTTGCTTAGGTGAATATCAAATTAAATAGTGAGTATCTGCAAAAATCCTATTGGTATTTAGCAGACATATTCCTTCTCCCTGATGGACTCTGGTGCCCCTTAAGGCATTACAAGCTCTCCTAGCTCAGCTTGTGCTAGGTGACAAGTATGGCCTGATTGCTGCATGCTTCATAGCTGAGGGGCTTGCTATAATAGCCACATGCTCTGTTTTCACTTCTCTTATGGTGTGGTAGGGTATAAGTCCAAGGGAGAGATAGGTCCAACACTTCTCAGGTGTTTTGTGTGTGGGGTGTTCACTGGGTGCCATAACCTCTAGCTAAAGCTTGCTAGGAATACTTGGGTTTTGTCTACACACTAAAGTGAAGGGGAAAAAAGCCACAAGTTTGTCAAAGAAAACTATTGAGCTACAATCCCCAATTTAGTTGGCACCTTAGCAATAGTATGTGCTGGGTTTAGCATCCTTTGAAATGACAATGTACTAAAGCTTCCAAAGTCATAAGAACTGTAAACTCCACCAGCAGGGACTTAATAAGAATGCAGCTGTGGCCAAGAGTTACAAAGACACAAAAGTATCTTTGCCTGTACAAGAACAAACTTGGGAAAGAATCAAATATAATAAACAATACCTACTCTGAGTATTCCTCACAAGTAGTGCCTCCAAGGTCAGTTGGCTGTCAGTGTGGTTTCCTGGAGTGACCTGTGGTCTGGGGTTGGAAGTTCAGGAAGCAATAATCACACTAATCAGCAAGTTGGTATATTGATAAATGGGATGATGATTTATTGTTGAGGGGTTGCCTCCCTTGTGTACTTTTCTCATTGGCTAAGTGATTACTAATCATGGTGTTACAGAAGGTTTTGCAGATCAATAGAAATCTTAATGACATCAGAATGAGGTAAGAATGTTCCAAGTAGGTGCCAGAAGGTTCTAAGAGGCACAGCACATCCAACCAATCAGGAATCAGTACTCTGAAATGTGTATAACATAAAGATACCATATATGGTATAGAAATGATAGGAATGGTGCCATGGGTTGACCATGTGTCACAGGTACTTGTGCAGGTACTTGCCTATTATAGAAGCACTTACAGCTAGTAATCTTACATAAAGTGAGGGGTAACTTATGCAATAAGGTAAGCAGGTGTGATAACCTGCTGGCTTATGGGATAGTACCAATCAAGTAAGACAAATGGGATAAAACTAAAATAAGTGTAGTAAACAAATAGGGAAGTAGAAAATATGGGAATGAGCACCTCTGTCAGTGGGTGTCACTATGACCTCACTACAATGGTGTAGAATCAAAGTGGTTTTGTTCAAGGGGCAAACAGTTTGACACTCCACAATGTACTGCTATTATATCATTTTTGTGTCAATATTCATCTAAATTTAAGACAGTCTTGTATTTGAGACATTGCACCTACATGAATGTAAGATTCAATGATAACCTGCCCTAGTAGGTATTATAAATAAAGTTGAGGTACCATCTACACATGTATGTGATTTAGGGCCAGATACCAGTGTGACACCATCAGATTTCTGCTCTGATACAATAGGGCAGGCAGCAGATTCAGGTTAATTCAAATCAGTGGCAAGCAGGGTTTGCTGGTAGAGTACCTGTTTAATGCAAATCCATCTAATGCCAAGGCAAAGGCATAGTCAAACATACCTTCAAAGTAGCACTTGCTTATTGGTTGTATGTAATATTTGCTATCAGATATATTGGAAATGTTTGCACTTGATTGATACTGAGTGCAATA